>JARHVA010002488.1:1192500-1460000 GCA_037957365.1 Torreya grandis
ATGCAATCATATAGAATAAGATACATAACATATCCATAATATATCTAATTATGACACTAATCAACATAATAATATCTAAATAATTCATACCATATAACACATAGGAATACAAATTATAGAACTAACCTTTAAGGATTTACTGATGAAGATGCCTAGATGAAAAAACATATCTCTTTTCCTAATCTTCCTACCTCTTTTATCTCCAAAATGCTCTCTCTTCTCCCTTTTCCATATCCTCTTTAATATTTTCAAACTTAATTTATAAAAATTCCTCCTAATTCTACCACTGTCCCTTTCTTTGTATTTAAATTCTTCTCATGGATCACTATCCCCATGCGTATCCTTTTTATTCTCCTTCTAAATTCACTAACAACAATTATATTTTCTTAACAATCCATAGTCTATCTCACCTTCCAACTATATTAATAAATATTAAATCATATAATTTGTTTAATAAATATCATTATATCACATTTCCCCAAGTTGTCTTAAACATAACGTTAGTTGATCAATAAAATAATAATATCTAGTTTTTAGTTATCAACTTAGTTTCATGCATGTTTTACCAAGACTATATCTAGATCAACTTAACTCTAAGTTAGCATTTTAGGATAATTCATATTTCATTAAGTAATTAAAACAAAGATAATTATTTATTTAATTAATTATATTAAGTCAATAATTTATTCTAATTACAAGATAACCATATCTTCAATAACTAGTATATATACACACATGTCTTACTTATATTGATATCTTTAATATCAATATTTAATGAGCTAAATGTTCAAAGATGTTTTGCAGACATTTTACTAGTTTATAAAAATAATATAAATTAAATATCTATTTTCCAAATTTATCATAAAAAATATAGACAATTATAAGTAAAGGAATCTTATGTAATATTATTCATATCAATAAATAAATATACATACAAATATTATCACAAACAAGATTTCCATAACTACGTAATAACATTTAAAACATGTTATGCATATAACATTTTAAATCTAATGTGTGTGTAGGGTCTTATAAATTCCTATGTCATCCCCTAATAATCTCATCTATTCCATCATATTTGATGATGATCTCCCTCATCAATCTATGAGGGTAGGATCAATCTTGCATTAACTATGCAACAAGTAGGTAGTTAGTCTGAGTTATCATATATAACAATCAATGTTGTAAAACTAAAAATACTCATCCACAATTTACAAAATAACAAAATACAAGTATCACATCATGTATTATAATAAAAAATATCACTATTCCATAAAAATATATGTCATTAAGCTCAGATAAAAGTAATAATAATCAGATGATAACCATATTCATCCATGTATAGAAAGTTCTAAGGAGGTGAGTATGGAGGAAGAGGAAGGGATGAATAGTGGGGATTCCAGATCTGACCTGGAAGGTAAAGATAAAAGTGAGAATGAAAAAGAAGGGGATACAACAGAGGAAAAAATAGAAAAAAACTCTGATCATAAGGATAATCAGCAAGTTTGAGGGGCAAGTGAAAAATAAATGGATATTTTATTTGAGGATCTAGCTTCAAAAATAGAGAAGGAATACATGGTTCAGGATGCCAATCATGCAATGGAGACTAGAGAACAAGAAAAGAATGATCTTGTCCATAGTGAAAACCCTATTGATATTAAAGAACAGAAAAAATTGGAAAGGGAGGATAAAAATGAAAAGGATGAAGTCAATCTAAAAGAGAACAATGAAGATTTTAGTGAAGTTTGGCGGAGAGACAGTAGGATTCCCTTCATGAATTTGGCTAAATGCAAAGCAGATGCTATTCTTCAAGTTAATTCGTGGATGTATAAGGAAATAATGGGCCTCAAGAAGAGAATGGAAATAATAGAACATAATCAAGAAAATGATCAGAATAAAATCAATAATTTGGAATTGTAGATGAGAGATATTCCTATCAAACTTAAATATTATGAGAATAATCTCAGAAAGCTCATTAAGGAAAGCAGGATGAAGATGGAGGAGGTTACTTCTAGCAGATGTGTTGTTGCTGCAAACCTTAGAAAATGAGCTAATGATGAAATAAAATCCTTGGAGGGGCCGAGTAAGAGGACCAGACAGAGCTCGAGGAAGAAATCAATGCAAGAGGCTGCTACGTTGGCTGCAATATCCATACAAGACACTGCTATGATTGGAAAGGAGGCAGTGAAGATGGTCCTAGAATTAGAAGAATAGGGTCTTTTTGTTCTTTTTGTTTTGGTCCTTTTTTTTGGATTTTTTAACTGGTTCCATAATCTAGTTCTTTATTTTCTTAACGTATTTGAGTTTCTAGGTCTCTATAAAACCTGGGGTCTTTCCTCTTAATATCTTATTTTGTGGTTTTAGGTCCCTATAAAACCTGTTTTTGATGCTACTCTACAGTAGGTGATAGGTTTGTTTTTCTTGTGGTTTGTTATTGGTATATCCTTCTTCCTTTGTTTTAGGGTTTTAGGGTCACTTCAAAACCTATTTTTACCTTAATCTAAAACCATATTCATCCATGGATTCAAAGGTTATAAATCATAGGATGAAATTGGGGTGTAACAGACTCACCAAGTATATTAATTTTTCCCTTATCATATCCATTTATTTATAGTATAATATATTTGTATTTTATCAATATAATTCATAAATTGAATGGTACTCTAAATATAATTGGAAGTGATTGACATTCCATATTTGCTAGTAATTTTTGGATTCAATAATTTGCATGTTTGGAAACTTAGTTAGCTCATAGATCATCTTATCATCCTCCTATTGATATGGGTTTTATGTACACCATATAAATTAAATGAGGTAGCCTATAACATTTTAGGATGTCCATGGAAATGAATTTCTACTCCAAATCATGAGTTATAGGTATGAAGTTAAAATGGACCAATTGGTGGAATAACATGTTGATCTTGCAGGTTGCTTAACTAGGTATATGGGTGAATGTTTGAAATATAAAATAAGTAAACACTAGGTGAGTTGGTTGGTTGGAGAATTGATATATGATGAGAAAATATCAGAAAAACCTCAAAAAAAGTAGGAAATGTAAGGCATAAAAGAAGGTTCTATGTTCTTAAAAGGTCACTTCTAAGGTTATTTCTTTGGTGGATGCGTATCTCGAAAACTAATGTTTATCATTTTTAGTTGTTTCACACTAACAAAAAAACATGATTAAGTAGTCTGGGGAAATAGGTATAGGAAAATTAGTGATATTAGATAATGTTTTCTCTATTTATTGTTGTTACACACACTTAATTGAGATATTAAAACTCATACTAGGAAGGTATCTAGAGTAACCACATCACATGGTATACTAAAAGGAAAAACTCCTACACACCTTATAATATCAATGCAGACTAAACTAATTTCTCAAATTAGTTAAATTCACTAATATTCAATATATTTTTCATATCTATGATCAACACACATTAATTATAACAACCATATTTATCCATATATTTTTCACACTTCAAAATTACTAAATTTATATATACAAACAAGATAAAATCTCAATAATATGGAAAAGGGAGAACAAATAACCCACACTATTGCATTAAAATCAATGATTCAATTTATTCTTATATTGATAAAACTTCCAACCCTTTGAAAGAGAATTTTACATGTACTTAAATACATGCGGAAGGGATATCCTCATCTTCCAAGTGTATTGACACTTCATTTTACATTTTTGATTAAACAAAACCTAAATTCTGGTTCTACCTTAAAATTTTCATTTTACAACTTATAGATTACAATAGTTATGTAATATGTGCATGCTGGGAAATATAATTCAATTAATTATTACATGAATGAAATGAATCTTAACTATATTTGGTTAGCTCAAATGAAAACTACATGAAAAATTTTATACAAAATTATCCTTTAACTAAGGCTTACTCAGTGATTGCATGACACTACTTGTTGTCAGGTAGGTAGTGAAGTGGTAGCTTGAAGAGAACTAGAATTTGTAGGTGGCATACTTGTTGAACTAGTATGTGGAATAGAACAAGACTTATTCTTGGCCTCTAGTTATTGATAGTGTTTATATCCACTAGTGTGATACACCCTTATTATGTTCATTTTAATAAAAAATATTATATTTACCCTATTTACTTATGCTATCAACCTTGCATGCTCAATTTTAATAGATCTGAATCCTACCTGAAAGATAGCTACATTGGTGGTATTATTCCTCACTGAACTTAACTTATCTTCAATGTCTTCTAACGTTAATACTTGAGAACTCTATTTGAAGTTATTTAAGGCTTACTACAGCATTTGATCAAAAATATACCTTAATACTAACTGACTTACAACTTCCCATGCATGTGTCAACTCTTGTTTGTTTAAAATTTGAACTACCCACTTCTCTTATTCATTTATTTTAATGACCAAGGCATCAATATATGCTATATATTATTGTGCTTCTTGGGTCCTAATGACTAATAAAATCAATGTGATTTATTCCTTTAGGGGTGACATTAATATTAAAAGGATGAATCCTTTTTAGCAGTACACATAACTAAAAAGTTCTTCTTAGACTCTTCATCTTTTATAAATTTAAACAATTTAGATATTAAATTTACTTGGGGGAGTAATATTTCCATAAAAGAATAAATAGTATCTAATATCTCATATAGCCTCAAGGATGAGTTATGGACATCTTGTTCAATTTCAAATGGAACATGGATTACCTATTATTGTTCCTTGAAGGTCTCTAGTTCCTACTCAAAATATTTCTTTACCTATTCATTGACATAATGAATGTCTATTAATACTCCAATGTGTGTCTCCATATAGGAATTAAATTATTCAATGAAAGGGGACTACCCATTTTTTATATCTTGTCTCTTTGAAAGAGAGTAGACCTCTTATTTTTATTTAAAAATTAAGATGTGTCCTATGTTTCCTTATATATTTCATTTCCTCACTTTTTTCATAGAGCTAGTAGACTTATCAAAGAGTGAACTCATATTGGGAAACTTTATTATCTTCATGTTTGACCTCTTAGAATCTAATGATCCTAATTCCTTAGCCCAAAATATAATGGTCATCTTTGATGGGTCTATTGTTTTTGATTTTATTTAGGTGTCCTTTGTAGGCTTAGTCTCAAGAGTTTTCTTGGGCATGGTAGGCCATATTATTTTATACTAGTCTATATTTCATAGATGTGGCATTTAATGGAAATGTAGATTGGCTTCTTCCTTTGATCTCTATTAGTGGACACCATTATTGTCATCTGTAATGCTCTTAAAGGAGGAATAGGTGACCTCAATTGAGTTGAGGATGCTAACAATTGGGTGTTAGGTTGGTTAGTAGTAGTGGAAACATAGGTGGAGACCAAAGGAGTAATTATAGAGAAAATATGGAAATAGGCCCAGAAGGAAGTGATGACACAACAAAAAAATAAGAGACAAGTATAAATGAAATAATAGGAGAGTGTAAAAATGGAGTAGTGGGTAGAACATACTTACCTAATTGGTCACCACCAAGGGGTGCCTTTCCTTTTAGTCATTGCAAGCTTATAAACTTATCTTGCTATAGTTATTCTTCATCCACTTCATCCCTTATCTAAACTTCATTTGAATCTTATGTCTATTCACTTGGTCCCTCTATGAATAACACATAAGGCCTTCCTACATTGGATTTTATTGTATAGCATATGGTGGTCTTCACAACTAGAGAGGAAACCACTTATTGGGTAGGAAGAGGGATTATCACACTAGATGTTTTTGTTTTTAGAGTTTATATAGTGGATGTGAGGTCTTATTCATTAGAGGATTCTAAAAAAAAATATCCTCTTCTCTTCCAATAGAGTTGTCCTTTGATTAACCTATTTCTTAGACATGTTGCTCTTTTATTTTACTTAGTTTGACTATGGATACTTTAACTTGAGGAGTTTATTATTCTACTTGTGTTGTAGTAAATGATGTTTTCCCTTCACCCTACTTTTTCTCTATAACTATGATTACAGTGGGTGGATTTTAGGGGTCTTGAATTTGATACTGAGGTTGTTATAAAATTCCATTATTCCAAATGTCTAAAGAGGTTCATCCTCCTAGTGGTGGGATTATATATTTTAATTTTTCAAGTGTGAGGGAAGAATCCACTTGAATCAACTTGAGTAATTCCTAACTTATTATAGAAGTCCTATCCCTTTCCTTATCTTTGGAATAATATTTTTAGTTAATAAATAATAAGTCATGGTCATATGGATCATTTTTTTGGTTAATACCCAATTTGTGTACATGTTTCACTTTCCCATGGGGGTCCCAGTATTTATGTGGAAAGGCAACCAGGGCATAGGATTTCCTATCACCACCAACCTCTCTAAAGTGGCTAAAAAAATTATAGATCATCCTCCTAATTGTGAGATATAAGTCATTAAAGGTGTTATTCTAATTTTTGGTTAAGTATTCATCAATACCCTTCCACAAATGATAGGTAATTTATTCTTCAACTACTTTTTCTAGGATGTACTTGGTGAGGTATACAAGATCAACCTTATGCCTAATAACCATTATAAAATTATAATTTGAATATAACTATTAATCACCTAAAGACATGAGGGTGTTGATTATATTCTTAGATATTTTGAGTAGAGGTTCCTCATTAAATGATATCCAAACTTAAAGATACAAATCTTTTGTAACTCTTAATGTGTTCCTTATATATGCATAGATATGAACAAATGAAAATACATCATAGATTATATTTTTGATGTACTAAAGATTTAGATCCTAGATAACCCCATTATGTCTATAAACATTACCCATGACTATATCTATGAAGTAGTATATCATGTAAAAATTTACACCTTGGGTATTCTATCATTATGCAATATCAGTTCATGTAATTGGGCACTAATAATTCCCCTTGAGTGTGAAGGTGTATTTTGAGGTTATTAATAGGTATAATAATGGCACCCCATCAAACTTAAAGAATTTCATGCTGTATTGGCCATATAGATAGATAAATAATGTCATACCAATTTATTTTAACTCATGGAATTTAGTAATAGGCATAGGATTCTTAGTGAATCTTTTAGTGAAAAGGTCTCTCTAGGGGGAAGCCATTTTCTCATTATTTGTTATACATTTTTTATTTTCCTCCAAGGGGATACACTATGAAAATTTAAGGTGGCATATGGGATTGGTAAGTGTAAATACATTTGGAATGATTCCCCATAAATATAAGTGACAATGGTTTTATTGCTGATGTAGTGAAGGAAATCACCATCTCTAATCCTCCATTCAAAGAACAAATCTCATAACATGTCAATAAATAACATGAACTCAAGTTTGTATGTTTAATAATGGATTTCTTCGAATTTAAATGGAATTAGGTCAGATTTAACCTTTTGTTCTTCTATGAAGACATGTTCCTCATAAGAAAATGGGTCGATACTCTTTATATCCTCCCATAGAGTTGAGTAATTAGCATAGTTACCATCAAATACTAAGGCATAAAAAATTATATCCATGTATTTCATTGAGTCCTTGATATATAATTTTGATGGTGCATAGACTCCCTTATAAGATATAAATGAATATGCCATTATTTGTTCTTAGTAAGGGTAAAATTTAAGCTCATAGTAATTGTGGTTTAAAAATTTTCTATGTAAATTATAGCTTGTTTAAATTTAGCTAGGGATTAAATTCATAAAAGGAAAAATATGTTTGAGTTTAATGATAATCAATGGATGTAAATTTGGTTACTATCTCGAGGTTATAGTCTATTAGTATTTAAGTTCAATCAATGTGTCATTAATCACCAATATCTATAATCTTGTCACCTTAATTTAATTCAAACTTGATCGTGTTGGCCTAGTGAGCATGCCATGTAGGATGCTTACTCATTTTAGGTGTGCCATAGTTATACTATTTTAAAAATGTGTCAATGTATGTTATTTATGCACTAGTACCTTCATTCAAGATGAATCATTAGATTTTTTGAGCCAAGAATTTTTAACAAAAGACTCCAAAAACCAAAATGTTCTTTGGGGAGATTCATAAAACTTTTCAAAAAAGCTAAAACATTGAACACTATATTGAAGACTAAATTTTCATACAAGAAGATTTGTTGAAGGAAGTTATGGAAGATTAAAGTTTCAACTAAAAGTTGATAATTGAAAGCTATTGAAGAGATAATTTTAAAAGACCAAAAGTTTCTAAAGATCAAAATATCCTTAAATAAAGTTATAAAATAATATGTGCTAAATAAAAATATCCCATGATATGGACAAAAAATTTCTCAAATGGAAAACCCCAAAGAAAAGATCTTGATTTAAAGTTATTGAAGACCAAAAACCAAAGACCAAAATATTGAAGAGAAAGAACTACCTAAAACCAAAATGTTAAAGACCAAGATTTTTAAGAGAAAGAACTATTGAAAACCAAAATGTTGTAGCCCAACATTTTAAATACCAAAATTTACATAGTGTCGAATAAGTGGACCTGAAAAATAAATCTAAATATGTGTCATACATAGTAAGCTTCCAAAATTTCAATTAATATATTAGTTCCAATAAGTAACCCAAATTTCTATAGATAATAAAATAATAAAAACATGCATGGGCACCCCTATATTGAAAAATCCCTATCAAAAAAACAAAGGGCTCCCCACTTATCCATCAAAAATACAACATGGGGTGTGTTGAATATAACAAATAGTAACTCACATGTGTGAATACTCTTGTGTTTTCAAGAACCCAAAATCTATGGTTTCATAATCCCAATATAAACCATGAACCATGATATAAAAGAAATTATTAAATGATAAATATGAAAGAGAGTCTTGGTAACTTCATAAAATATACTTACTTTACCCATACCTTGGACTAGTGTGTGTTAGAGTGATATATTTGACTCCTTGTTAAAATATTTTAGATTAGACATGGGATGAGATATATTTTCATTCTTATTAGGCATTAATTTAGAATAAATTTTTGGAGATTAACCATTACTCTGCTATTATCTAGTTGTCTATAACCCTGCTAGAGATACCTTTGATCACCCTTCCTCCCTTCTATCATACTTTTTTTTAATGATGCATGATACATTGATCTTATTCCAAATTGTAGGATTTTAATACCTTTAGATTATATTTTATATTTTTAGATAATCCTTTATCTCTATCTTTTATAATAGAAGACAAAATAAGGTGACAACCATAAGCTAGTGTTGGTAAGAGTTGGTTCATTAGAATGTCCCTATTAACTTCACTCATATCAATGGTTATTACCTCATATAAGTATTAGTATTTAATGTACATTGGATCCAAGGAGATAAGAAAATATTTATAATTTTTCATGGATTATGGGATCAAATTTTATATAACTAGTGGAATTATTCACTTCATAAATTTTTCATGGTTAACTCTCTGATTGCTTACTTGAGCTAAGATTTTTTACACTCAATGTGTAATTCCAATTGATTAAATTTAAAATCACAAAATATATTACATACATATATCAAATAGGATGTTTCTTGGTTATTCTAGGATTGATCAGTCAAATTGCCATGAAACCAAAAGTAAAACTACTTTATAAAGTAAGAAGCTAGTTAAAACAAATAAAAAACTAGTATAACCAAAGCAAAAATGTAGAAAGTAAGAATGACTAAACTAGAAATTGTAGATTATTATAATAAAAAATTATTTAAAGTAGGAAAATAGGTAATAAAAAAATATAACATGTCCCTACCTCTATTTTGACTCCTATTGTTACTCAAAGACATCTCTAAATGGAACATATATGAAATAATGGTTGAAAAATTGACCATTAATTAGATATGCCAATTCATTATCTTGGAGGTCCATCAAATAGAAAACATTGTTACCCAAGATATAAAAGATCTAATAATGTCTTTTCCAAAGTGGGGTGAACTTGTCATGATATCATTTACTTTCACGGGCTTTGTCACATAGGAGCACTAGGTCAAATATCTTGACTGTTTTAGATTTTTCTCTCTTATCGAACCATATTTTGAATACATATTGATGCCTACTAAAATTTTGTAGGTATTTAGTAATATAATATTCCATTTATATGATATCTACAAATATAAACTATATCCTCTCATTGGGTTCCATGTATTCTTGCATGAAATGATATGTTGAAAACTTAAGCATGATCGGGAATACTAGTTATCTTCCATAGAATAGTAAGTATGGTGAGGATTTAAGGGCCTAATTTACCATGTTTGATCCTCCCAGAGTGCATATTTTAGTAACATATGCTACTCTCTTTATTTATCCATAGTATATTTATTTATGTATTCAATGAATTATTGTTGGTTGATTCATAAAATACATTCCCCTACTAGTAGTGATTGGAGGATGATCTAAAAAAAAAATTATTATCATGGGCCCATTCTATAAATTCAATTGGTTGAAATGGTGGCCTATTATCACAAACCAATGAAATATGAGTACCAAAAATATTTTTTATATGCTCTTTGAGGAAATTTATAACATATTGTTATATCAAATTATTAGTGGCTAATACTTTAGCCCATTTAGTACAATAATTTGTAACGGTGAACACAAATTTATGCCCAAGTAAATATTTTGGGTTGATAATACTAATGAAATATAATATCTATTGGGATAATATATTACTCTTAATCAAGGGATAGAGTGGCATTGTTGTTTACACATCTATTTTTTCTAAAACCTAGAATTTGTGGTGCATCCTTATATGGGAGTGAGCATCCTTGATGAATTTTATCCAATAATATCCCATTATAAGGAACCTATGGGCTATAGTATTGTTTGATAAATAGACACTACAAATATTTTAATGCAAATGTTATATAATCTCTTGGGTTTCTTCATGTGATACAATCTCAAATAGATGCCTTCATAGTTATTCTTATAGATAATTCACTTTTTGATCATATAATGAGAAGCTTTGAACCTCATGGTTTTATTATTTTACCTTTTGAGTTCTTGGATACATGTTCTATTTAGTTGGAATTTAATGATATTTGAATACCATTATTCTTGGGAAATTTATGTTTGGTAGACTTCTTTAATGGTGATGCATGGGTCTAGTTTAGTCATCAAGTAAAAAATAATTTGTCCTCTTATAATCTTGGTAGGTTTAATCTCAGTCTCAAAATCTTAAAATTTATCCATCCATTTTCCCTTATGCCCTCCCAAATTTTTCATTTCTAACATAATCTTGATAATAGTATCTCACACAATATCAATGGTCTTGTTTATGATAATGTAATATTGTAGCTTATTTACCACTTTGACAAGGGAAAAGTTATGTTTGTAAATCAATAAATAATTAAGCTCTACATCCTTTTAGTTTGTGCTCATAAAATAAATATGATGTTTTGTCTCCTTTTGTGTGCATACATAAATGATTGTATGTTCTAAAAGAATGAGTATAGGAGGAAGTTCTTAGTGAAATTTAGGCTCACCAACAGTGGGTCTTGTGATATAGCCTTTTTTATGTCTTGTAAAGACTTCTTAGCTTTAGGTGTCCATTATAATTTGGCATCTTATTTAAGATTTATGTTTAGACATTTGATAATTTATATAAATATTGATGTAAATTTTCTCACAAAATTAATATTCCCAAAAAAATACTTAATCTCATTTTTTTGTCTAGGAACATTATTTTGAAAATTCATTGAATTTTATCTATGTCAATGAGGATCCAATATTTGATGATAAATTGGAATAATAAATTATATTTAGTAACTTTTAATATGTTATTTTTAGGGTTCAATGAGATACCAAAATTTTTGCATCTTTAAAATATGGATTAAAGATTATCTATGTGATCAGCTCTATTTTTTGAGAAAACAATGAGATCATCCATGTATATGATTATTTACTTACCTATTATCCCATAAAATTCATTATCCATAGATCTTCAAAAAGTATTTACTATATTGATAAGGCCAAATGACATCCATTTGTATGCATAAGTTCCTCATTTTATGGTAAATGTAGTTTTCATTCTATCTTTTGATTTAATAAGTACTTGATTATATCCTTAAACCCCATGTAATAAATACATCATTCTACAACCATTCATAGTGTATATGATCTCATCAAATGATGATAGATGATATTTATCTTTCTCAAAAGGTTTTCTAAGGTTCATAAAATTTACACACAACTTAATTTTTTCATTCTTTATCCTGACTACAACTAGATCAGCCACCCAAGTTGAATGATTGATATAAAACTATACTATCATTAAATATATTTTATACATATTTCTAGATAAATGGCTCGAGAATAATATAAATCAGTCTTTATCTCTTCCTAAATGTCTTAGGATCTGGTTTGAATGGATTTGTATGGGTGATGACGCTAAGATTAAATATCCTCAATTTATCATATGTCCATGCAATCAAATCTTTGACCCTTTATATCTCCTCTAGAGTGCATCTTAAACTAATATTAACAAGATTTAAATTTAATTCATTGCCAAAATTATCTAAGACAAACTCAGATTCATTAACCTTGAGATACCTTTGTTACTAGGATTGATGATTCAAATCAAAGGATCTTTCCAAGGCAACCATGCCCAATCACAAATTATTTTATTTTAGTTAGATGGAATCCTCTTCATATAATTACTTATAGCACATATGTATTCTCTCCTCATCATCAATTATTTTGGACTCAATTGATCTTAAATTGGTTAAAAACTAGATGATATATTGATCATTACTAAACACCTAAATATTCTTAATGTTTTCTGGTACTAATGGGCAAGGTACCAATTCAATGGAAAAATTCTACACTTTTGACTCCTATAAGGGTATTTTTAAATAATTTGAACACAATTAAAATTATTTAAACCCCCTTTATATTTTAAATTTTTTATAGGGTCACCTAGGATGTAAAATTTGTCACCTTGGTCTTTAATAAGGTCATATATATGTTTCATCTTTGACATTTTTGTATAGGTTGGTCCTATGTCATTCTAACTCACATTTTTAGTAATTAAATGAGATAATATGGTTTATATAATAATAAGAGTGTTTAAAAACAATATGTATCATCTCACATGTCATAATTAGTTAGAAAAACCCTTTTAAAACTAACATTTTACATGTTAAAAATAATAGGATCAGTTTCCAAAAAGAGAGTTTCAATTATTATATGTAATTTACAATAATTTTACATGTGTGGATATTTTAGTAGTGTCTATTTAGATTCCCACAAGTCATATCCAAGCTCAGATAGATTTTATAGACCCAAAAATGTTAAAAAATGGCATATCTCTTGCATCGCTCTCTTGGACAAGTCAAAAAGGTCAACCAATTTCCACATAGTACAAACAAGAAGAGGTGAGTTGGAGTAATTGCACTTGGTGGATGGTATTTCTAAATTTTTACTTCCATTTAATGGAAAAAAATAGAGTATTAGTGATATATTCTTTATGAACAATCTCTAAGATTGTTAGCTTCTCAAAACTGCCTGCACATCCCCAATACTTTAATTTTCTTCTCTATTTTATTTTTTTATGCAAATAAAGTGGTTTAGATGATGTTAAATAGTATGATAATCCTTATATCAAAGTTTTTAGTCTATTTTTCATGTGTGGTGTGAATTGATAAGCAAATATAACTTCTTTTACTAGTAGAAGACACCATTAAAGCTGTAGATGGGTTTTTCACCTATTGCAGAGTTATTTTCATGAAAATGGCTTCAAAACAAAGAGATAATGTTTAGTTTAAACATAGGAGATAATTTATAATCATAATTATTAAATAAGGGTTTTTAATCAAGAGTCTCCTTATGAAATTTAAAGCCTAATATACTTAACACAACCAAGTAGTTTCATTATAGGCATCTTCAGGTCTCATGTTCAAACCTAAAGGAAAGATCAAGATATGAATTGAAAAATAATTATGTTGAAGGTTATAAACCTAAATAAGATATTAATAAATTCCATGAACATAGTGTAAGGTCATTAGGATGATTAAAATATTCTATCTTAGCACATAGTGCTATATTTGATGTTTACTATAGGTAGTATTCATCAATGGTCTGAAGTCAATACATATGAGATAGAAGAGTGTTGAAATGAATATGTTTGAGCTCATTTGATACCTTTAATCATGTTTGATAATTTAGAGAGCATAGTGGTGACAATTTTAAGGTAATTATATGAAATAATACTTTAATCCATGTTCATAGGTTTATAAATTTGTAATTGAGACAATTTCACTTAGCTTCTCTGAATCAAGTTTTGCTCATACACTTGGTATTTCCATGGTGAAGTCTCTTGAAGACTAGATGGACCTAATGGTTTATATATTATAGCCTAATATTATAGGTTAAATTTAAAAATTATAAGTTGTTTTCTTGATCAAATTAAAATGTATTTGAGTAGTTTTTAAATCAAATAGGTTTTTACTTAAAACACTCAGTAAACACTATGTTGAAATGATGAAAAGCAACCCAACTTACAGTGACCTTTAATGGTGTGTGAGAATATGGTATTTAGGCATGATAAGATCTAATATAAGTGTGTAATGGTATTTATTACCTCTATAAAGATAAATAAGGATTAATACTAGGGTTAATACATACACCATCACCTACATTATTACCATTTTCCTGAGATGAGTGTCTACAGTTCACTATAGTCATAAACTAGTTATAATAAAGGAGAAATGTGAATTCAGAAGGTTGGAAGAGATGTACGATGTTGAGCATGATTTATAACACCCTCATAGTGTTAAAATTAAATTCAATGATTCTGATAGTAATCAACTAGAGCAAATGTATGTTTCTAACTCCACAGTCAGCTTGAGGTTCTAGACCTTATAGATAGTCACTAGGATTAAGAGGCTAGTTTTAGGTTTCATTGTGTTAAGAGATATGAAAAGCTGATCTAGATTTTTTACTTTGTATATAAGTTTATAAATACATATTTTAACCCATAATAGTATCATTTTGACCAAATAAATATGGGATATGCCCTCTATTTTATCTCAGACAAAGGTCACTCTCAATCAAGACAAGACTACAAGCAGAGCACATGAATGGAGAATAGAGGAAAGAGAAAAAAAAGAGGATCTAAATAATATTTTTAGAGATTTATTTGATTTTTTAGTAGTTCCATGCATCATATTAAACTACTAAAAACCATTGAGAGGTGGTCATAGGCATAGAAACATAGTTAGGCCTATTAGGCCTATAACTAGGTCTAGGCCTTAATGATTCTCAACTTCACTTCTAAGACCATATGAAACATCCAATAAAATTAATATTTTTTAAGGGGAGGTAAAATATTTATTAGAACCATTAATTTGTATAGGAATAAGATAGAGTGGTCAATTTGGCCTTAAACCATCTCAGGGGTACATAGAATACAAGAGAAAGCTGGAGAGGCCATTTTAAATAGTCATATCTATATGGATTTATTTCATGGTGCCTCAATCACCTGGGGAGATTTTAATGGATCCTTGTACCCAAAATTTGGGATTTTTTTCAAAATTTAGAAGTGTAAATTTTATGAACAATTATTAACATTCAAAGACACCTAAAACACTCTCAAAACCCAGGTTTAGACCTAATGGAGAAGAAAAAAAATAGGAATGAATATATAATGAGTAACTTGGACTTGGAAATGTCTTTTAATTTTTAAATACTCTCCCAAGTCCCATGAAATCCACTTTTTCCATACCATAACTTGTGCAGATAGGGTAAAATTTGAGTTTCTTTTAGTTTTAATGTGTTTTGCAAGTGCACATGAGAATTAGTGGATGAAATACATTGAGAGAGGTTTTTATGGAATTATTATGACTAAATATACTTATCTCTCACCGTATATAATCATATAAAATCATCTTCTAATGGTTCACTATAGGCAGTCTTGGATAGATAGTGATAATAAAAAGTGATTGCCTAATGAGAATATGATAAGTTTGATAGTGGATCATTTTGAGGTTTACCTAATGAATTTAAAGTAAAATAGGTTATAAAAAAGTGTATTAAAACATTTTTCACGTATTTACTTAAGAAATTACTAGTCACATTGATGACAAATGTGAATATTTAGGCCAACAAAGCTACTAAGTGACTATAGATAATGAATACAATTGTCATGAGGAAGGCTATAAATTATGGAGGTATATAATGAGTATAAAATATTTTTTTATACATCCATAATATATTTCATATGTTTCAATTATTCCTATTTAAGTTTCAAGTGGCCAAGTGATGCTTCATCATGAAGGTAATTTTCAAGAAGGCTATTTTAGGTCTCTATGCCAGCTTGAAAGAGAATGATGAACTTCAAGTTGACAATTGTACATGACAACTACCTAATATATTTTTCACTCTATTATACTAAATTTAATTATTATTTATAGCTGGACATTTTTCCTTGTGAACTTTACACTTTCCTTCTTATATCTCCTCTCATATGCTCTACTAATGCAATCTTTTTTGGCTTTTATAAAAGAATCTAGACCTGGTATGGTGAAGACCTGGTAGTTTGAATACTATATTTTACTTTGAAATAAATATTTTTAATATATTTTTGATTTTATAAGATTATTTTATAAGTATGTGAAGTGGTGCATAGTGAATGTTAAGTGATATGTATCTATCCTTGATTTTTCTTTAGTCTTCCATATGTGATGCAAGTAGTTCTCCCTCTAATAGGTTGCATGAAGTTTATTCAAGTATATTGGTCTACATCCAAGTGTAAATATTAGAATTAGTGTCTAAACTATTACCTTATGTTCACTCACCTTAGTTAGTTCAATGCATATCACCTCCATGTTTGAAATACTTATCTTAGAGAAATATAGGATGTTGAGACTAGTGTTGTGAGTCATGTTTCATAGTGAAATTTTATGTTAGTCTAGTGGAGATCATTATGATGTATCACATCATTAGATTAGTTTAATTTCATGTATCCTTTTATCTCTTTCCATATAATAAATGAAGTAGTGTAGGTGATAATTTATTAAAGCCTAATCTAAGGAAATAGCCCTTAAACCTAGAGATTTACCTATGATATAGGCAACTCACATGCCTAGAGTTATTTCAATGATCCAATAATTCTATATTAGGCTTTAACAACCTCAATTGAGTTCAATATTGAGTAATAATAGTTTTATCATGCCTGGTGGGATTACTGTCTCAAGTAAATCTTGTCAAGGTAAATGTTGGTCTTAAAAACATCATAGTTTAATATGGTATTCTAGTTAGCATTAGGAAACTCCATTTAAGGTAATATCTAGTATTAGACCAATTTTTATCTTTCCTTTGTTCATAAATATTGTTACTTACTAGGTCAACTAGTAATAGAGGTAATAATCCCATAAACCCATTATTTCAACCTAAACCTCTACTTCAAGTTAAATACCCTCAACCTATCTTGACATTTGAAAAGAAAGAAGACTTTACAAGATGATAAAATAAAAAAAGTGAAGAGGAACTTGAGGACAACATGGTTAGATAGAATTTGTTCCTATACTTTAACAATGAAAATCCCATATACCTCAATGAATATGATTATATACCTTCTAACACTACCAAGAGTGTTCCCACTTTCAATGGGGAAGGTCATGTCACCCCTAGTGAGTTTATTAGGGACATCTTTAACTTATTCAAATTTTATAATGTCCCTGAGGTCAATATTTCAATTAGACTTTTTATCATGTCTTTTAGAGGAAAAGAACTTGATTGGTATAAGACATTGCTAAGAGGATGTATCACCAATTGGGATGAGATTGGAGAGTTGTTGACCCAAATTTTTAAAGAAAAAAGTGATCACACATTACTTATTCAACAGTTTAATGTGATTCAAATACGTCCTAAGGATACTATGCACAACTTCAATGAGAGATTTCAATTACTTGGTATAGGATGCCTCCTCCCATGATACCACTTTCAATATTTTTTTTCCCTACATATCTTAGGGTTATTGGTACTAATATAGCCATCATGTTTCAGTACATGGGTGGATAAAATTTTCTTGAAGCCTATGATTTAGACATCAAAGCTGAGAATGGCCTAATACAAGCTGGTAAACTCCCTCTAAAAGTCTCAATGCCTCTCTTGACGAATATTTCTACTGTTACTCCAAGTTTTACTCTAATTCCAAAATCAAACACCAAGTCTAGAACTTTCACAAATAAGGTATAAGATATCATTGATTAAGAGGCCTAAAGGCTTAAAAGCTCAAGTTAGGAAACTAAATATAAAATATGTATTTAACCAAAACCCATACCCCTATCTTCAACAAGTAAATAGGTTCCTACCTCAGTATGAAGGTCAAGGTAGAAGGTAAGGACATCCTAATTTCAATAGGCTACCCAATTCATGTAATCCAACTTCTTCTTCCAACATAAGAGTTATGGTTCCAATTGATATTAATTTGGTCCAAGGATAATAATAGAAGTAATGAAAATATATGTATGAAAATTAAGGTGAGGTAAGATATTTGGTATCTCAAGGAGGAGTTACTCCTCAATTTATAATAGAAGATGGGAACTTTATGCAATCATAATTCAATTAGGGGTGTGGTAGCTAAAAAGTGACCTTGGAAAACTCTTTAATTGAAGACACATTGTCCTAAACCAAGGTAACTCAATGGAAGATATATAGGAGAAAATATAAATGATTTTGGATATGTTATTGGTGTTGTCACAAGTCTAAATAAACCTCCTATAATGTAGGAAGGCGTGACTGCAAGTGTGATAGCCCCTACAACTTCTACACCTCTACAAAATAAAAATGTTGGAAGGGTGACTCAAAGTTATCTAGTGCCTCAATATAAAGGAACTTATTTCCTTCCAAGAATGAAATAAAAAATGATTATTATTTCTTTTAATATTTTTTATTCTTTAAATAGTATTAAGTCTAGTCTCTCTTTTTTGGAAGTGATTCACATACCCAATTAAAAGGAACTTCTATAAGAATAGTTATCTCAATTTGACATTATCCCTCAACCATCAAGACATGCTAATTTTTCACTCATAAATTATCCCAATCAAATTGTTAAACTCTCTTCCAAATATAAAAATCCCCCACCATCTTACCTCACTTTCAATATGGGAGATAAGTTTGTTCATAATTATATTGGATAGTGGTACAAGTACCTCAATGATGTCCAAGGTTTTGGTGGATAAATTGGGTTTGAAATATTAACAATATAATAACGAATTACTAAACATTTATGGGACACTATATAAGTCAGTGGTGCTTGTTAAGGGTTTGAGAGTTTTCTTGCATGATTGTCTAAGCTTCCCAATCCTTCAAGATATAGTGGTTATTGATTTGCCTTATTAGTTTACTATTAACTCTCAAGGGATTTAAAAACCAAGATAGGAGGATATATATAAATGGATTGGTCCTTCTTGGCCTTAAATACAAGTTATGTATAAATGGTAACCATTAGGACACAACCATTGGCTAGGTTTCATATTGAGCCATATGTGGAAGCCAACTCTAATCTCAAGTGTATAATTAATGATCAAGAAGAGTATAATATGGATGATGGAAAATACTCCAAGATTGAGGGTATATATGACATTTTAATATATTATTGTGGTGATGATAGTTATGGACATGATCTATACACTTCCATTGAGTAAATTGATCTTGACACATACATAATCCATGAGGAAGGTGTTGAAGAATCTAAGGTGAGCATTGAAAAAGATTTTCACAAGTTGTTGATGGTAATTAACTTGTAAATATGGATGATAATTATGGTATTCAACGTTTTGGTATCAATATGATGAAGAAAATAATGTCATTCTACCTTCACAAGATGGAGGAGTCCATGAAGATGTCAGCCATGAAGAAGAATATTATCTATGGAAATGGTTCCATACCATAGTTATATAATTTGAACATATGAGTAAGTATAATACCCTTATTAAGAATCATGAATCTAATATTAATGTTGTTGATGAATATCCTAAGCATGAAAGAGAGTGTCTTATCAAGTATGAGAATTAGTGTCAAACTAATATCAAGAATGTTGCATTCATGAAATAATCAAATAAGGATAAATAAGAGATGTGTATATTTGAGGAGGAATAAAGACCTAATTATAAATTTTAATCACTCTTAGGAATGATGGAATAGAAATAGGATAATCTTGATGATTCTAGACATCAAGTGCATCATTTTCTACAATAAGGTAAAGTTGAGGCAACTTTGATGACTCCTAAGTTTCAATTTGAGAAGTGTCAATTAGACATGAGATAGTTAAATTAGAATACAAACTCAAACAATATTATTTTAGGTATAAATAGGGTATCCATGATAACTCCAAGTAACACACTTACAATAAACATAATATCTAAAGATGGTATGTCATTTGACTATTTACATAAGCAAGTATTTATTGATAATTATGCTTGACATGATTGATTTATTTCATTGAGAAAAAATAATTTAAGAGTAAATATATTTAACCCTAGTTAAATTAATGGTGTATTTTTATTCATATCAAGTGTTTGAGGTCTTATACATACTAGGATAGGTGTGTGTTTTTTATTATATTTTGTGTGTTTTCCCTAAGTGTTCATGGGAACAAAAGTGTGTTTTATTTGGTGTGTTGTATTGCATGTTTGTTTCCTGTTATTTGGTGTTTTTTTTCTCTTATAGGTATTTTTTTTTCAATTATATTTTATATGTGACTCCATATCTGAATAGATAGGATAAGGCTACTGGTCTTTGGTATAACTAGCTTGCCACCCCTAGGAAATTTATAAAACATTTACCAATTTGACCACAATTCAAAATAATTAAACACCCTATATAGTTTAAACTTGTTATAGGGTACCCTATTGTGTAAAATGTGTCTCTTGGTATTTAACGAGGTCATATCTATGTTTCATTTATGACATTTTTGTCTAGGTTGGTCCTATATCATTTTAAGTCACATTTTGAGTCATTAAATGAGATTGTATGGTTTCCATAAGTAGAAAAGTGTTTAAAAATCATATTTAACATCCCAAATGTAATAAATAGTTATAAAAACCATTTCAGGCTAACATTCTATAGTTTTGACATTGAAAACAAGAAGATTAGTCTTAAAGGTGGGAGTATCAGTTATTGTATGGATTGTAAAACAATTTTGACACATGTGGATACTTAGTAGTGTCCCTTTAGATTACCAAAACTCATCTCAAATTTAAAATAAATTTTATAGACCCAAAAATGTCAAAAACTAACCTCTCTATCTAATTACTATCTTGGATAAGTCAAAGAGGTCAACAAGTTTCCACAGGGTACAGACATGAAGAGGTGACTTGGAGAAAGTACACTTGGTGGGTGGTATTACTCCATTTTTACTTCCATTTCATGGACATAGTCATAAGATTGGTGATTTTTTCTCTATGAAAAATCTCTAAGATTTTTAGCTTCTCAAAACTACCTACACATCCCCAACACATAAGGTCTCTTCTCTATTTGTATTTTTCTATGAAAATATGTGGTGGAAGTGATCTTGACGAGTATGAGCATCCTTATCAAAATATTTTTAGTATATTTTTCAAATGTGGTGTGAACAAATATGTAGCTACATCTTGTTTTGATATTATAAGACACCATTGAAGCTGTAGACTAATGTTTCACCTGTTGCAAATTAATTTCCATGAAAATGGCTTTAGAACAAGGATAAAATGTTTCATTTAAACATCTGAGAACATGTCTAATCATAAATATTTATGAATATTTTGTCTCAAGAGTGTCCTTTTCAAATGTAAATCCTAAGATACTTGACACATCCAAGTAGTTTCATTACAAGTATCTTCAGGTCTCACATTCAAAAATGAAGCAAAGATAAAGATATGAAAGGAAACATAATGGTGTTGAAGGTTTCAAACTTAAATGAGATCTTAAATAATTCTATGAACCTAGTGAAAGGTCATTACAATGATAAAAATATTTTAATTTATCACATATTCCTATATCTTATGTTCACAATAGGTAGTATCCATAAATGGTTTGAAGTCAATACATATGAGAGAGGAGTGTTGAAATGAATATGTTTGAGCTCATTTGAGATCTTAATTTACGTTTTAGAATGTAGAAAACATCATGGTGATAATGGTAAGGTCATTATATGTAGGAATAATTGTGTCCATGTTAATAGGTTTGGAATGTTTTAATTGAGACAATATACCTTATCTTCTTTAAATCAAGTTTTTCTCATACACTTGGTCTTTCCATGGTGAAGTGTCTTGAAGACTATATGGGTCTAATAATTTTTATCTTATAGCCAAATATTAGGGGTTACATTTGAACATGATAAGGTGGTTTCTTGATCAAATTGAAATGTATTTGAGTGGTTTCTAACTTAGATAGGTATTGAATTGAAACACTAAGTAAACACTATGTTGAAATTACTAAAATTAACTCAACTTGAAGTGACCTATAGTGGTGAGTGAAACTATGGTTTTTAGGAATGATAAGAAAACATGTTAATAGGTAATGGTCTTAGTGACTTAAATAAGGATAAATTAGTATGAATTTTATGGTTAATACATACACCATCACCTACAAGAATCCTATTTTACTGAGATGAGTGTCTATAGGTTGTTATAGTCACAAACTAGTTCATGTAAAAAGGATACATGAGTTGAGAAGGTTAGAAGAGATGTAGGATGTAGAACATGATTGATGACACCCTTATAGTATTAACTTAAAATTTATATAATTATTATAGTAAGGAAGTAGATCAAATATAAGTGTCTAACTCCACACTTAGCGTATGGTTCTAGACCCTACAAACAGTCAGTATGATTAAGAGGCTAATTTTAGGTTATCCTAACCATTAAGATGTATACGAGTAATACAGAGTGGTCAATCTGACCTAATACCATCTTAGGGGTATATATAATGTAAAAGAAAGCTTGAGAGGCCATTTTAAAACACTCATTTCTATATGGACTGATGGTATCATACCCAAGTCACTTGGGGAGAGTTGAAGAGGGTTATGTATCCAAAAATTTATAATTTATTCAAAATTTATATGTCTAAATTTTATGAATAATCATTAATAATCCAAAACACCTAAAAACCTCTCAAAACCCTCATTTATACATGATGGAGAAGAAACAAATGGGAATAAATATAAAAGGGTTAGTTTGGACTTGGAAGTGTTTTTTACTTTTTTAAGACTTGTTGATGCAAAATATTGCACCCTTGGTAGAAGGCCGAGCTCCTACCTTCTTCACACAACAATGGAAACTCCCCTCTCACCTATGGGACTAGCAAAGCTAGAGGGGAGAGTCTCTAGATAAGGGCTAGCTCCCTCTAATGTATCATTTAGGCCCTAGTTTCTCCTACTGCTAAAAAACAAAATGTAAAAAAGGGAGGATGAAAAGAGAGAGAGAGAGATGCTGAAAACAAAGCCTAAGCCTAAAAAAAGAAAAGGTGATACACCAGAAAATGTGATCCACCCAACCCGAATATACACTTTTCACCAAAAGGAATCACTTATACACTTCATCTAAAATGAGAAAACCATCTTCATCAGTGGGTTAGGGGTCTATGGAGATACGTGGAGGAATGACTACTAGAGGTGTTCTAGGACATACTACAGAAGCCTATCCACTTCACCTATACTCCTCTAGGGACACTTCTGATAGACCTATAAAAGGAAACTCAAAAATGCACCAGGCATGCTACAATCATTCTGTAAAAGCATTAAGAAAATGACTTAACATAGAATCAAATGCATAGACACATACTAAAGATGCAAAACTTAGAATGGAGGTAAAAATGCTGAGTTTTGATTCAAGGTAAAATTCTGGCAGAGCTCTGCCTTACAAGCTTGAGAGATTTTTGGGCAGAGTTTTGCCTTAAGGCTGAGAGCAGATTTCTCTTCTCGAATGAGAAGTTTACAATTTATCAAAAGAGGAAGAGAAAATTGGTGCTTCCTAGGAAATATTTTGGTTCTCTTTTCTGCAAGTGGCCCATGTGCATTCTAAATCTTGGGAAGAGGAAAACTATTGTTACTGATGTCATTCTTGAGAAGAGGCCTACTAGAACCATGTTGTACAATCATTGAATTTGACTTTGGCATTCAAGAATTAATGTAATAACATGGCCATGCCTCTTTTTTGCTAATAGACTATCATTTTTCCCCTCATCAATGCCAATTGCAAAAAAATAGGTCGCATCGCTTATCTACAATAACTCACCTTCCCTCTGCCACTTGGAAACTTTGTCTTTCCTACTCCTTATCTTATTCCTACTCTTTTAGCCCTCGAGGGAAATCTTCTGGTGGGTCATTGCATTCCTTGAGCTCCTTTCATGCTTTTTCACTCTTTAAAGTTCAAAACAAATGGCTACTTCACTACGTTAAATTTGATGTCTGTGTGGCCATCCCCAACGACTAGTTCATTTGCTTAAATTTGATGGCTTTTAGGATGTCACCATGCTCAGCAAAATTCCATCAGGTCCTTCTTGTGGATTTTTTTCTTATGGGTCTTTTGTTTTGGGATTTTCCTATGAACAAAAATTCTACAAGAATTGTCCCAGTCTTTGTCTTTATCTTTCAAGCTCTTTGACTTCCCACTGCACTGGTGGCCTTTCCTTTGAAGTGCTTGCCCTCCACAAGGGCTTCTAGATTTTGAATTACCCTCTACAAGGGAATTTTAACCTTTATCCTACCCTCCAACTATAGGGCACACCCTTGAAGCAAGCTATTGAACCAACCCATTGAACCAAAATTGGTTTAACAGTTCAACCACTACGTGTTGATGAACTGATGCTACTGAAATAACTGAGTGAGCCAAATGATTAAACCCACTGATTGAACTAAAGCCATTTAAACCAGGTGATGAACTAATGAATCATTGAGCTTAGTGGTTGAACTAAGCTGAAGCATTGAACTAGTTCATGAACCAAGGCTGATGAACTTATGCAACCTGAAATTGACTAGCCTAGGATAGCAGGGGAAGAAGGGGACTGATTTTTGGCTTGTTGGGCAAAAATGGTCAACAAATTAGTGACTCCCAAGGGAAGCATGCCTACTATGATTAAAGACCAATTGCCTTATATTCCATTGGGCATGGAGTCAGATGTAGCTTTGAAGAAAGGTTAACAACAGCCCCAGAGATCAAAGAATCAAACATGAAGCTTTTACCCCAAACACAAAGGAAAACACACACAAGGCTAAAAACACTACCTGTGTAACTGTACTTGGGGAAAGTAGGAAGGAAATTGAAAACAAAAATACTATATATATCTAACTAGGTACATCTAATTCCCTCTTGGATCAAAGGGAAAACTTCTTAAGTCCCCTCCCTAGTAAGGAAACTTATGGTGGCAGACAAGTTGTTGAAAGAAAAGGAGATTTGGTGACCTGCTCCTCTTGCCTGTCACCTAGATTGGCCTGCATCTGAGTGGATCAGATTCAAACATGCTTCAAACATATGTGTACTCTATTTTTTCTTGGAAGCTTGTTAAATGATGGCCCTTCATGTTGGTGCTCTTCACCAAGAAATCAATGGATGTTGGCTTATCACTATTAGCCCTTTGATGTGTACAATCCCTCTACAATGCATCATGGTTTGACCCATTTCCTTTTTCTTCATTAGAGATCCTATCAAACTCATCCTCTACTCCCTCTTGGCTTTTTTGAAGAAGGGTGACTATGGTGATGTCTGAAATGGAATCACAAGCTAATTGCTCATCCCACAGAACATCACCTCTTTGTTCAAAGCTTTCTTCTTCAAGGCTTTCCTCAAGGGAGACCAGCCTCTCCTTCTCCTCCTCAAAGGTCCAGATCTCTAGATATTCAAATATATTCTCCTAATCCTCCTCCAAGATCCAAATTCCTAAACCTTCAAATATATTCTCCTAAAGAACTGTACACGTGATCTTCTGCTCCTCACTCACCTCCTACAGAACAGGTTCCTCCTTGAGAAGGTGTGAAGTAGAAAAAACATGTGGAAGAGGAGGTAGTCCTTGAGCTATAATCAAATGATTCTCCTCATTCCACTTGGTCTATGCTTCTTCAATATCAGGTGTGGCCTGATAGCTCTCTTGGAAGTGTGTAGATGGGGTGTGTTCAGACATGGAATGTGTCATTGGGTCTAAATTGTCCATCACACATTGGCTGAGGAATCTCTCTCTAGATTCCAAATCTACAATTCTTCTAGCTATATCCTCTTGGAAGATCCTTTCTTAGAGATCATAGGAATCATGGGTAGGAGCAGTTTTATCTTTTTTAAGGTTTTGAGCAAAACCTTTCTTCTCCTCTTTCTTGCCCCATGATTCCACTATTTCCCCTAGGTCAGGAGGTTGCCATCAGGGTGAAAGATCTCATAATTGGAATTCGCCCTTTTGGTTGAAGGGAAACTAAGAAGGATTCTTGAGGGGATTGCATAAAAATGTTGAGCTTGATCAAAATTATAGGAAAGAAAATAAGGTCCATGATTTTGTGTAGAGGGATTATACATACAAAAGGTGATTTCCTAATGGCACCAGGCTACTTAACCAGTTGATTCAACTCAGAGTCACCATTGGTGTTAATGCAAAAGCCTCCAAAGGCTGGTCGATTGAAGAACACACCAAAATTATTTAACTCTTTAGACACAACTTGTCCTAGTTGGTCCCACCAGGTGTGCTAAAAACTATTGACATAGAAGATTGCACCCTTGGCAGGAGGCCGAGCTCCTGCCTTCTTCACACAATAATGGAAACTCCCCTCTCACCTATGGGACTGACGAAGATGGAGGGGAGAGTCTCTAGATAAGGTCTATCTCCCTTTGATGTATCATTTAGGCCCTGGCTTCTCCTACTACTAATAGAAAATGTAAAAAAAGGGGAGGATGAAAAGGGAGAGAGAGATGCTAAAAATAAAGCCTAAGCCTAAAAAGTAAAAGGTGATACACTAGAAAATATGACCCACCTAGCCTAAACATATGCTTTTCACCAAAACGAAGTGCCTATACACTTCATCTAACATGAGAGAACCTTCTATATCAGTGGGCCAGGGGTTCGTGGAGATACAGGGAGGAAAATAACCACTAGAGGCATTCTAAGACACACTGTAGGAACCTATCCACTTCACCTATACTCCTCTAGGGACACTTTTGATAGACCTGTAAAAGGAAACTCACAAAAATGCACTAGACATGCTAAAATCATTCTGTAAAACCATTAAGAAAATGACTTAACATAGAATTAAATGCATAGACACATACTAAAGATGCAAAACTTAGAATGGAGGTAAAATGCTAAGTTCTGATTGAAGGTAAAATCTGGCAGCTCTACCTTACAAGCTCGAGAGATTTTCGGGCAGAGTTTTGCCTTAAGGCTGAGAGTGGGATTTCTCTTCTCAAATGAGAAATTTACAATTTATAGAAAGAGGAAGAGCAACTTTGTGCTTCCTGGGAAAGATTTTGGCACTCTTTTCTGCAAGTGGCCCATGTGCATTCTGAATCTTGGGAAGAGGAAAACCACTGTTACTGATGTCATTCTTGAGAAGAGTCTTAATATAACCATGCTATACAATTGTTGAATTTGACTTTGGCATTCAATCATTAATGTAAGAACATGGCTATGCCTCTTTTCTGCAAATAGACTATGATTTGTCCCCTCATCAATTCCAACTATAGAAAAATAGGTCGTGTTACTTATCTACAATAACTCACCTTCCCTCCACCACTTAGATGCTTTGTCTCTTTTGCTCCTTGTCTTCTTCTTTCTCTTTTAGCCCTCTAGGGTGATCTTTTGGCAGGTCACTGTGTTTTTGAGTTCCTTTCATGCTTTGGCACTCTTTACAATTCAAAACAAATGGCTACTTCAATGCATTAAATTTGACATTCGCATGGCTATCACCCAAAAGCTAATTCATCTGCTTAAATAAACTATTGTCCCCTCAAAATATTGCACCCTTGGTAGGAGGCCAAGCTCCTACCTTCTTCACACAATAATGGAAACTCCCCTCTCGCCTGTGGGACCAACGAAGCTGGAGGGGAGAGTCTCTAGATAAGGGCTAGCTACCTCTAATGTATCATTTAGGCCCTGATTTCTCCTACTACTAACAAACAAAATGTCAAAAAGGGGGGATGAAAAGAGAGAGAGATGCTAAAGACAAAGCCTAAGCCTAAAAAAAAAGAAAAGGTGATACACCAAAAAATGTGATCCACCCAGCCTAAATATACACTTTTCATCAAAAGGAAGTGCCTATACACTTCATCTGAAATGAGAAAACCTTCTGCATCAGTGGGTCAGGGGTCCATGGAGATACATGAAGGAAATAACTACTAGAGGCATTTTGGGACACACTACAATAGCCTGTCCTCTTCACCTATACTCCTCTAGGGACACTTCTGATAGAGCTGTAAAAGGAAACTCAAAAATGCACCAAACATGCTGCAATCATTCTGCAAAAGCATTAAGAAAATGACTTAACACAAAATCAAATGCATAGACCCATACTAAAGATGCAAAACTTAGAATGGAGGTAAAAATGCTAAGTTCTAATTCAAGGTAAAATTATGGCAGAGCTCTTCCTTACAAGCCTAAGAGATTTTTTGGTAGATTTTTGCCTTAAGGCTGAGAGCAGATTTCTCTTCTCGAATGAGAAGTTTACAATTTATAGAAAGAGGAAGAGCAACTTGGTGCTTCCTGGGAAAGATTTTGGTGGTCTTTTTTGTAAGTGGCCCATGTGTGTTCTGAATCTTGGGAAGAGGAAAACCACTGTTACTGATGTCATTCTTGAGAAGATGCCTACTAGAACCATGATTTATAATTGCTAAATTTGACTTTGGCATTCAAGCATTAATGTAAGAACATGACTACACCTCTTTTCTGTAAAGAGACTATGGTTTTTCCCCTCATCAATGCCAACTACAAAAAAATAGGTCACGCCGCTTATCTGCAATAACTCACCTTCCCTCTATCACTTGGATGCTTTGTCTTCTCTACTCCTTGTCTTCTTCCTACTCTTTTATCCCTCAAGGGTGATCCTCTAGCGGGTCACTACATTCCTTGGGCCCCTTTCATGCTTTGGTGCTCTTTACCGTTCAAAACAAATGGCTACTTCACTGTGCTAAATTTGACATTCATGCGGCCATCACCCAACGGCTAGTTCATCTGCTTAAATTTGAGGGCTTTTGGGACATCACTATCGTCGGCAAAAGTCCATCAGATCCTTCTTGTAGCTTTTTTCCTATAGGTCTTTTGTTTCAGGCTTTTCCTACAGACAAAAAGTCTACAAGAATTGTCCCGATCTTTGTCTTTATCTTTCAGGCTCTTTGACTTCCCTCTACACTGGCAACCTTTCCTTTGAAGTGCTTACCCTCAGCAAGGGCTTCTAGATTTTGAACTACCCTCTACAAGGGAATTTGAACCTTCAGCCTACTCTCTGGTTGTAGGGCACACCCTTGAACTAAGTCATTGAACTAACCCATTGAACCAAAATTGGTTCAACGGTTTAACCACTATGTGTCGATGAACTGATGCCGTTGAACTGACTGAGTGAGCTGAATGATTAAACCCACTGATTAAACTAAAGCCATTTGAACCAAGCGATGAACCAACGAAGTGTTGAA
The DNA here is from genome assembly GCA_037957365.1 of Torreya grandis. Lineage (NCBI taxonomy): Eukaryota > Viridiplantae > Streptophyta > Pinopsida > Cupressales > Taxaceae > Torreya > Torreya grandis. Next base: position 1,222,041 of record JARHVA010002488.1, read on the forward strand.
CTTAGTGGTTAAACCAAGCTGAAGCGTTGAACCAGTTCATAAACCAAGGATGATGAACTTATGTAACTTGAAATTGACTGGCCTAGGATAGTAGGGGAAGAAGGGGATCGATTTTTGGCCTGTTGGGCAAAAATGGTCAACAAGACTCTCATAATCCTTGTGACATCCACTTTTTCCATAACATCACTTGTATGGATAAGGTAAATCTGATTTTCATCTAGGTTTTAATGTGTTTTTTAGGTGCATGAGAGAATTAGTGGATCAGAACCACTAATAAATGTCTATATGGAATTATTATAACTCCTTATATTCATATCTCACCACAAAGAAACATAAAAACTCCTATGCTACATGGTTCACTAAAATTAGTCTTGGACAAATAGTGAAAATGAGAAGTGACTACCTAGTTAGAAGATGAGAAGTTTGATAGTGGATCCTTTTGATGTATACCTAATGAAGTGGAAGGAAAATATGTTATAAATAGTTTTATTAACACCTATTTTAAATATTTCCTTAAGAAACTACTAATCACATTGATGTGAAATGTGAAAATAGAGGCCAAGAGAGATAGTAAGTGATTGTAGATAGTGAATACAAGTGTTATTTAGAAAGATATCAGTTAGGGAGGTATCTATTAAATGTCACATATTGTTCATAACCTCCCTAAGATAGTGAATATGTGTCAAGACTTCCTAGTTTAGTTTCAAGTGGCCAAGTGATGCGTCATCATGAAGGTGGTTTTCAAGAAGGCTATTTGTAGTATCTATGCCAACTTAAAGGAGAATGATGAACTTCAGGTGGACAATTATCCATGACAAATCCATAATATTTTTTCCACTCTATTATCCTAAAATTTAATTAGTCCTCATAGCTTGACACTTGTCATTGTGAATTTTTCACTTTCTTTCTCTTTCCTCTCATATGCTCTATAAATGCAAGACTTTTTGTATTTTGTAAAAGAATCGACACTTGGTATGGAGAAGCCATGTTAGTTTGAATACTATATTTGACTTTGAAGTAAATATTTTTAGTATAATTTTGATTTTATAAGTTTATTTTATAAATATGTGAAGCGGTTCATAGTGAATTTCAAGTGATATATATATATATATATATATATCTTTGTTTTTTAATTACTCTTCCCTATTTGATGCAAGTAGTTCTCCCTCTAACAAGTCACATGATGTGTAGTCAAGCCTATTATTCTATATAAAAGTTTAAATATTAGTATTAGTGTCTACAATCTAACTTTATGTTCACTCACCTTAAGTAGTGTAATCCATATCACCTCCATGTTTTAAATACTTATATTAGAGAAATCTAGGATGTTGAGATTAGCATTTTGAATCATGTTTCATAGTGTAAGTGTATAATAGTCTGGTGGAGATAATTCTAATGGATCACATCATTAGATTAGTTTAATTTAATGTTTCCTTCTATCTCTTTACATCCAAATATGCAAGTACTATAGGTAATAAGACATTAAGGATTAATCTAGGGAGTTAGCCCTTAAATCTAGAGGTTTACCAATGTTAAAGGTAACTCACAAGACTATAATTATTCTAATGTTCTACTCAATATAGAATAGGATTGAAAAAAAATCTAGGGTGAATTATTGAGTGAAAATAGGTTCCAAATTTATGATTGAAGTGGCTAGTGAGTCAGCATCTTAGTTTTATTATCTCAAAATGGCTGCTATGTTAAAATCCTCAAATGAGTCAATTAAGTCCTAGGCTCTATGTTTGTATTTCTCTAATTATGAAAATTTTAATTGGTACATATTTTTGACCTTGTTGATCACTATTTTTGTGTCTCCATATACTATAAGTTCCTTAACATTGTTGTTGAGGGAAAATTGCAATCCCAAAATGAGGGATTCATACTCTACTCTATTATTAGTGTATATGAATTAGAGCATATGTGCTAGTAGGTACTTTTGCCCTTATGGATTGACCAAATCAATACTAAAACTTGATCTTTTATTGGATCTTGCTCCATCAAAATGGATTGTTCATAATTTGTAAGGGCCCTACACTTCTTCCTACATTGAATGTTTTATAGTAAATGTATAAATTCTAAGAATATGATATTTGTTACTTATTCATTATTAGTGTTGTAATTTTTAATAGGGTTATTCATCCTTAGCTCCTGATCAATTCTATTTTATTTGTAAATGCATCTTGATGGTATCCAAATATGAGAAAAGTCTATAGAAAGGTATCCATTGAGTGTATTTAACCAATCTTTTCACAGTAGTATCAAATATCCTTCAAGCATATGTAATACTAATATGTAAATAATCATCTTTACACAAGGTTATAATATAACCTAGATGTTTAAAACATTAGGTTCTCCTATCATAAGTTCTATTATTTTTTCTAGCTATAAAATAATCCTCTTAGATGGACTTGGGGTTAAACCAAGATTTTGACAAACAGATGTTGGCTTCATAATAATTGAGGCTTTGGTATCTACCAAATAGTTGTGTATATTTTTGTTGAATGTCTAGATAGTTAACAAGAAAGGAAGAATGTCAATCTTGGTTTTGTATATCTCATTTTTGTTAGCCTTTTTCAACTTTTTTATAATAGGCTTCCTTGTGATAAGCTTCCATAGGAGTTCATTTTGTTCAATGATTTGAGACATTTCATTGAGAGTGATATTATCCTTGATATTTTTCATATATTCAATAATTTTATATTCTCCCTAATTCTTTTCTTCTCTTTCTTAATTATGATCAATCCATTTTAGTGGAGGAGGATTACTATTAGCTTTAGGATTCAATGGAATAATTATATTATTAGGAGTAGAAGTTGTGACAGGATCTCTATTCCTCATTTATAATTATTCTTATTGAACTACCAAAATGCTTGCACTTCATCAGAGTTATCTTATTAAATATTTTCATTTTCACTAGGAAAGGGAAACTCATAAGTTTTGAAGACCATAGCTAAAATTGAGGGGCCAAAATCATGAGGGAGCTATGGGGATTTATCATTTGATCCTGTCTGACCATTTCCCTTTATAAAATTTCAAAGGCTACACAGAACTCCACATAGTCTAATTCACCATGTTATGATGTGTTATGAACTATAAAATAATTAGACAATGATGTCTCCATGATATTTATTTTAGGTATCTTAGAGGTTTTTTGTTGTTCTACATTATTGGTGGGTCTATTCAGAGACTTGTTATATCTTGGAAAGCTAGAATTTAAGTGATAGTTATGATTAGTGGTATTGCCTATCCTTTTTTGCATATTCAATAAGATATTTCTCAATTTTTAGATCATTCTTTGTATAGAGTGCAACTTAGATTTGGTGGAGTATACACCCTAAGAGATTATTGTGTTGGATTGAATTAGATGTTAATTTTTTTAGTTATACTAATGGGTAGTCCTTTATGCTTGATTTTTTAAGAAAACAAATTCTAATTAGTTGGTTTTTTTGTCATGGGTGGTAGATTGTACAACTAGTTTTGATTGAATGCAAGGATATTCTAATTAGCATGTGGTATTGAGTTCAAATATGGGAAACCATTATTGAATTTTTGGCCCCATGACATTTAAGGATTGAGTTGAGGATTGATCTACTTATCAATGTTGATAGCTTATTCATATGCCAAGGCTAAAGATTGGTGGTAGTAATTCTCCTTCGAAATAATATAGTGATGGCATGCAAATAATTTTTGGATATCTCGAGTGTTATATCTAATTATGGTTTGTATTCCATGTTCGTCCATGTGTAAATATTATAAAACCTTACATTAAAGGCTATAATTGACTCATTAGTCTCCCTCTTCATGCTAATGAAATGTTGATACACAAAACTTAGATTTTAATTTGCCCAAACTATGCAAGGAAAGTATTTTGATATGCATTCCATGATGTGATGGAATTTTCCTATAAATTAATATACCAATCATAAGAAAAATATTATAGATTCAATAGGAAAAGTATAAATGTGACATGCTCATTTTTTAAATTCATTAATCTTAGATAAGCATTGAAATAATTAATATGTTCCTCTATCATTCTCCTACTTGTGGGGAAAAACGTAGGAAAATATTTATCCAGGTTCTTTGGTAAATTATGTTGATCTCAAATAATGGATATAACACATATAACTAGCCAATATTGAGCCATATAATGGTTTATAACTAGGATGTTTCATACTGGGGAAGGTGTCCTAGATCGGTGCACCTCAGGCATGGTCAAAACTGGTCTAGGCCTCCTAAGATTTGACAAAGGTGATATCAAAAGGCTATCTTGGGCCCTATCCCTTGTTACTCTCATATGTGTCTCTAGTGAAACTCTACCTAGTGACTAACCTCTATTATTGATAAAATGCACAAGTGTGGCCTCCTTCTAGTGCCAACTTTTAATTCTATTGATGTTGGTTTTATGTACACTAAATAACTTGAATAAGGTAACATCTAACATTTTATGATCTCTATGGAAATAATGTTACACTTTATGGCACGTGTTTTAGGTATGTGGTTAAAACAACCAGTTCATGGACTACTAGGTTGAGCTTGCAAGTTGTTTAACTAGGTATATGGATGGATGTGTGAAATATAAAAGAAGTAAACAATGGGTGATTTGGATGGGTGGATAATTTATCTATGATGGGAAAATATCAGAAGAATCTCAAAAAAGGAGGGAAATATAATGCAAAAAATAAGGTTTTGTGTTCTTAAAATGTCATTTCCAAGGCTATTTCTTTAGTGGATGATTATCTCTAAAGTGAATGTTTATCATTTATATTTGTTGCACACTCACAAACAAACATCGTTAATAAATTTTAAGAAATAAGTACATGAAACTTAGTGGTCTCAACTAAATTTTTCTCTTTTTATATTTTTTGTTATACACACTTAATTGAGATATTAAAACTTGAACTAGGAAGGTATCTAGATTATCCATGATAAACACCTATAAGACTATACTAAAAAGAAATACTCTTGTACACCTTAGAATATTAACATAGTATAAACTAATTACCAAAATTAATGAAATTAAGTAATCTACAATAGATTTTTCACATCAACTATTAGAAAACATCAATTATAAAAACCATATCGTGCAAAGAATTTGCACACTTTAAAATTACTAAATTAATACAAATCAATAATCTAAATTCTTAATAACATGGAAAAGGGATAATAAAGAACCAACATAGTTGAATAAAAATAAATGAATCAATTTATTCATGTATTAATAAAACCTCTAACCCTTTGAAATAGGGTTTTACATGTATTTAAATACTTGGGGAACGGGTCATCTCATTCTCCAAGTGTAGTGAAACTTCGATTTACATTTTTGATTAAACATAACCTAAGTTATAGTTCTACGTTACAAGAATTGAATGTTACAACTTATAGATTACAATGGTTATGTAATGTGTGCATGATAGGAAAAATAATTTAGTTAATTATAAAATTAATTAAATTAATATTTACTAGATATGGTTATATTGAATAAAAACTACATGCAAAATTGTATAGAAAATTAGCCTTTAACTAAGGCTTGCTCAATGACTACATGGAACAACTTATTGTCATGGTAGGTAGTTAAGTGGTAGCTTGAGTAGAATTGGAAGTTATAGCTAGAATACTTGATAAAATATTAGGTTGAGAAAAGTTAGAATTATTCTTGGCCTCTAGTTCTTGATAGTGTTTATATCCAGTAGCATGTTGGCCCTTATTATGTTCATGTCAATAAGAGATGGTATATTAACCTTGTTTATTTATTATATTAACCTTACATTCTCATATTTAGTGGCATCATCAAACTTAACTTAGCCTCAATATCTTCTAAATTTAATCTTATCAAACTATATTTGAAGTTAGTTAAAGATTGATATAACATTTGATCAAAAATAGACCTTACTACTAACCTTACACCATCCAATGCATGTGTCAACTCTAATTCATTCAAAATTTAAACTATTTTCTTCTCTTGTTTATTTATCTTTATTACCAAAAAATCAACATATGTTATCCATTCTCATTCCTTTTGAGGTCTTAATGACCACTAAATTCAATGAATTTTATATCTTTAGGGGTGACATCAATTTCAAATGGTTAAAAGCCTTATTAGGGGTATATACAAATTTAAAAAAATTAGCTTGTACTCATCATCCTTTAGATATTTAAAAAAATTAGTTACTAAAATTACTTGGGGGGGCTAATTATACCCTCAAAGAATAAATAGTATCCAATATATCATATAGCCTCAAGGATGAATTTTGAACATATTGTTTAATTTTAAAAGGAACATAGATTACCTACTATTATTACTTGAGGGTATTTAGTTCCTACTCCAACTCTTTCCTTTCTTGTTTAGTGACCTTATGGATGGATATCAATGCTCTAGTGTGGGTCTCCAAATAAGACTTAATGTCCTCAATGAAAAGTGGGTTGAATTGATTTTTTGTCTTGTCTCTTTGAAAAAGAGTAAACCTCTTCTCTTTATACTATAACTAAGATCCAACCAATGTTATCTTATATACTTCTTTTCCTCTCCCTTTTCATATAACTAATATACTTATGAAAGAGTGAACTCATAGTGAAAAGCTAAGTTATCTTCGAGTTTGGCCTCTTAGAAGTTGATGCTCCTAATTTCTTGGCCCAATATGGAAGGGTCAACATTGATGGGTCTAATGTTTGTTATTATATGTGGTTGTCCTTTGCAAGCTCAATCTTATGAGTGGGCTTGGCCATGGTGGGCCATATTATTTGAGACTAGTTTCTATTTCATATATGTGGCATTGGATGGATAATGTAGACTGAATTCTTACTCATAGATATCTTAGTGACCACCACTGTTGTGGTTTTTAGTGCTCCTAAGGAAGGCATAGGTGATTTCAATTGAGTAGAAGATGATAACATTTAGGTGATGGGTTATATGGTAGTATTCAAAATAAAGGTGGATATGAAATGAATAATTTTAGGAATAATTATGGAAATAATCTTAGGAGTTGATGACAAAAAAATAAGAGACAACTGTAAATGAAATAATAGGAGAGTGGAGAAATGGATCAATGGGTAGAACATCCTTACCTAATTGGTCACCACTAAGGAGTACCTTTCATTTTATTCATTGTAAGATTATAACCTTAGATTATTAAATTTATTATTCATCTAATTCATCACTTGGATTTCCATTAATTGAAGGTTTTGGTTGCTCATTGGTCCCTTTATGGATAGTACCTAAGGCTTCCCCACCTTAGATTTTCTCTTATAGCATATTTTTGTCTTCTCATCTGAAGCGGAAGCCACTTTTTAGGTAGGAAGAGGGACTATCCCATTAGATATTAAGGTTGTTGTATTTGACACAATGGGTGAGATATTCTCCATCAGAGGATTGTAAATAAATAATCTCCTCTTTTCTCCTCATATATTTGTCCTTTACCTAAATTATTTCTTCTACATGTTACTATTTTATATTCATTAATTCATTTGTGGATACTTGAACTTGAGGAGTTTCCTCTTCTATTTATCTTGTAGGAAAGTAATGTTTCCTATTCACCCTACTCTTGTTATGTAGCCATAATCATAGTGGGTGGATTTTAGATGTCTCTAATTTGATCTTCTATTTTCTAGAAATGTCTATTATTCCATAAGTCTAAAGAGGTCCATTCCCCTAGCAGTTGGATTTTGTATTTTGATTTCTCAAGTGAGGAAAGGATCTAGTTGATTTGCCTTAATCAAATATTCACTTACTCCAATAGTCTAACCCATATCTTTGACTTTGGTGTCATCTTCTACATTGAGAAATAAGAAGTCATGGTCATATGGATCATTTTTGTAGTGAATACCCATGTTGTGCACATATTACTACACTTTGCCTTGGATTTCCTAGTCTATGTTGGCCAAGGTAACCAAGGCATAGGCTCTCTTGGCAATGTTAGATTTTTTGAAGTGCCTATAAAATGTGTAGAACATCCTCCATATTGTGATATGGGAACCATGAAAGGTACTCTTTTTTTTTTTAAGCTTCATCAATACCATTCCATAACTGATATGAAATTTATTGTTCAATTTATTTGTTTGAGATGTATTAGGTGAGGTGTAGAGGATTGATCATGTGCCCAATGACCATTATAATAGTTAAATATTGATATAACTAGTAATCACCCAAATAAATGAGTGTGTTGGTGATATTATTATATATTAAGTAGAATTTCCTTATGAATTATTATCCAAACATGAGGATACAAATTTTCTAAAATTTTGAGTATATTCCTTATATATGTATAGATATGAATAAATTAGTATACATCATGGATTATAGTTTTGATGTAATAAATATTTTAATCCTATATAGGATTATTATATTTATAGATAGTACCCATGAATACATTTATTAGGTAGGACATCATGTAAAAAATTCCACTTGGGGTCTCTTATCCTTATACAATATTTATTCATGTAACTACGTGCTAAATATTTCCCCTAGTGTGAAGGTGCATTCTAAGGTGATCAATATATCAAGAAATGGTACCACTTTAAATGAAGTGGATTCTTGTGTGGACATATTTATGGTTTGGTAGTGCCATAACAATGTGTATTCCCATCCAAAATCTGGTAATCAACACAAGATTCCTAGTGACCTACTTGAGTGAAAAGGTCTCTCCAGGGATAACCCATTTGCTTACTATTTATTATACATTATTTATTTTATTTCAAAGGTTTACAATATTAAAATTAAAGGTGTCATATAGGATGGGTAAGTGCAAATAATTCTAGAATGATTACCTATATATGTAAATGATGATAGTGTTTTTCTTGATGTAGTAAAAGAAACCATAATCTACAATCTTCCTTTCAAATAATAAATCTTGTAATAGGTAAATTCATAACATTACCTTAGGTTTGGAAACTACATAGTGGAGTGCAGTCATTTAAACTAAATTAGGTTAGCTACAACTTGTTTTTATTTTGTGGAGATTCTTTTATCATAATTGAATGGGTTGATGCTCTCTACAGCCTCCCACAAAGTTAAATAATAAGAATAGTTACCATCAAATAATAAGGAATTAAAAATTTTATCCATGTATTCCATTGATTCCTTAATAGATAATTTTAATGTCACTTGGGATCCCTTATATGATCTATTTAAAGACACCATTATTGGTTCTTAGTACTAGTAGAATTTAAGCTCCTAGTAATGGTGGTTTGGGAATTTATTGTGCAAATTATAGTTTGTTTAAATGCAACTAAGGCTTAAATTCATAGAGGGAAATATACACTTAAACTTAATTATAATCAATGGATGTGAATTTGGTTACCAGCTCAAGGTTATAATATTTTAGAATTCATGTTCAGTTCATGCACCATTAATTACCAAAATCTATAAGCTTGTCACCTTCATTTAATTCAAACTTGACCACCATGGCCTAATGGGCATGCCATGTAGGATGATTACTCATTTAGGGGGTTCCATAATTCTTCTCTTTTCTTAAAAATATCAATGTTTGGCTTAATTAGGCACCGATTCTTGTATTTAGGTTGAATCATTAGATTTTATGAGCTAAGAGTTTCAAATGAAAGATTCCAAATCCCAAAATATTATTCTAGGAGATTGATGAAACTTTTCTTGAAATCCAAAACTTTCAACACTTTCTTGAAGACTAAATTATTATTCAATAAAATTTTTTAGAGGAAGTTACCAAAGATGAAAGCTCCAACCAAAAGTTTACAACTGAAAAATGTCAAAGAGAAAGTTCCCAAAGACAAAATTTTCAAAGACCAAAAGTTCTTAAAATAAAGATACCAAATAAGAGGTGTTGAATAAAAGGATACATATAATATTTTACCAATACAAAAGCTCTAGAATGGAAAACCCTAAATAAAATATCCCAACTGGAAGTTACTAAAATCCAAAATATCAAGACTAAAATTATGAAGAGAAATAAATATCAAAAAACAAAATGCCATAGGATAAAATTTTGAAGACTAAAATGCCTAAGATAAATAACTACCTAAAACCAAAATGTTGTAGACCAAATTACAAAAGATAAATAAATACCAAAAAATAGAATTTTGTAGACCAAAATTATGAAGACTAAAATTTACATAGTGCTAAATAAGTGAACCTAAATAATAAATATGAATACCTATCATACATAGTAAACATCCAAAATTTCCATTAATAGATTAATTCATATAAGTTACTAAAATTTTCATAAATAATAAGATAGGAAAAACATGTATGTGTATCCCTATAATGATTAAGCATTCTAAAACATTAAGTGGGTCCCCACTTATCCATCAAAAATATGAGGTGGGGTGTGTTGAATACAACAAATGGTGACTCATACAAGTGAATACTCTTGAGTTTTAAAGAAACCAAAATCCATGGTTTTACAATCCCAATATAGATTGTGAACCATGAAATAAAAGAAATTATGTGATTAAAAATATGAAATAGACTCTTGGTAACTTCATACAACATACTTAGTTTACCCATACCTTGGACTAGTGTGTGTGAAATTGATATATTTTACTCCTTGTCAAAGGATTTCATCATATATATGGGATGAGTTGTAGGTTTCATTCTAATTGAGCATTAAGTTATAAAAAAATTGGGGACCTTAAGCATTAATCTATTACTAGTCAGGTGTCCATAGCCTCAATATAGATATTTTTGATCACCCTTCCTCCCTTTTATCATAATTTTTATTTTTTTTATGATGCATGATACATTGATATTATTTCATCATGTAGTATTTTAATCTATTTTGATTTTATTTAAGACTTTTGGATTAACATTTCTCTCTTTTTTATTATTGTTTTTGAATGGAAGAAATAAGAAGGTGACCACCGTGAGCTTGTGTTGATAATATTTGTTTTATCATAATATCCCTATCAACTTCACTGCTATCAATGGTTATTACCTCAAAGAAGTGTTAGCATTTAATGTGCATTTGGTCCAATGACAGAAGAAAATATTTTTAAATTTGTATGGAGTTATGGGTGTAATTTTTGTATACAGAGTTGAATAATTCAATTCATAAAATTGTCATGGTTAAATCTCACATTGCTTACTTCTACTAATAATTTTGATTCTCAAGGCATAATGCCCACTAATTCAATTTGAATTCAAAACATAGATTTGGGACACCACTCAAATAGTTTGTTTCTTGGATAAACTAAGAGTGATCAATCAAATTTCCATCAAACCAAAAGGAAAGCTACTTTAAAAATTAGGAAATTATTTAAAATAAACAATAAACTAGACTAAGCAAAGCAAAAATGCAAAAAATTATAATGACTAAACAAGAAAGTGTAGACTAGTGTAATAAAAGAAATCAATAAAAGTAGGAAACTAACTAATAAATAAAATTTAACCTACCCCTACCTATAATGGTACTCTTTTTGTTACTTAGAGACATATCTAATTAGAGCAGCCATGATGTAATAATTTAAAAACTTCCCATTGATCAGATATATCAATTTGTTACCTTGGAGGTCCCTCAAATAGAAAGTATTGTTACCCAGGATCTTAGAGATCTAATAATGTCAAATCCATAGTGGCATGAACTTATCATGTTGTCCTTTATTTTCATGGGATTTATCTCATATTATCACTAGCTCAACTATCTTGAATGCTTTAAATTTTTCTCTCTTATCGAACCATATTTGGACTACATCTTCATGCTTGCTGAAATTCTATAGGGATGTAGTCCTGGAGTCTTCCATGTTTATTATATCTAGAGATTTGGACTATATCCTATCATTGGGTTCCATGTATTCCTATATGAACTAATATGTTGGTAAATTAAGCATGATTGGGAATACTGGTTGTCTTTCATATACTAGTAAATATGGTGAGGCTTTAAGGGCTTACTTTTACCAAGTTTGATCTACCTAAAGTGCATATTTTAGTAAGAGATAACACTCTCAGGGTTTATCCAAAGCATATTTCTTGATAACATCAATGAGTTTCTTGTTGGTTGATTTAGATAATCCATTACCCTATGGGTAGTGATTGGAGGATGATCTAATGGTGACATAGTTATCATGGGCCCATTTTGTAAATTCATTTGATTGAAATGTTGCCCCATTATCACAAACCATTGAAATAAGAGTATCGAACCTAGTTGTGATATGGTATTTAAATTGATCACATATTATGCTCTCAAATTCTTTATGGCTACTACTTTAGTCCATTTGGTGTAATAATATATAGTGGTGAGTACAAATTTATTACCATATGAATATTTTGGGTTGATAACACTAATTAAATATAAGCCCCAATGCAAAAATGGCTTACCCTCAATCATGGGCTATACTGGCATTATAGTGTGCACTTCTCTTTTTTCCAAAACTTTATATTTATGGTATGTCATTACATGGGATTGAGTATGATTTAATACTATTATCCAATAATAACCCATTATGAGGATCTTATGGGTTGTAGTATTGCCATATGGATGGTAACATCCAATCTTTTGATACAAAATTTCCATAATCTCTTGGGCTTCTTCAAGTCATACACATCTCAAATATATTCCTTCATAGTTATTACTATATATAATTATGTTTATGATCATATAATGGATATATTTTAGCCTCAAGTCTCTCTTTTTCTCCCTGTTGAGTTATAGGGACATGTTTTAGTGAGTAGGCATTTAATGATATCTAAATACCATTCTTCATGGGAAACTTATGTTTGGTAGACTTATTTTATGGTGATTCATAGGTTTGGTTCAATCATTAACTAAATAATATCTTATCCTCTAATGATCTTAATATCTTTAATCTCAATGTTAAAATCTTGAAATTTCACCATTCATTTCCCCCTATCCTTTCCCAACTCATTATGTGCTAATGTAAGCTAGATAACAAGATCTGGTATAATAGTAATTGTCTTGTTATTGAGAATGTAATGTTAGAACTTCTTTACTACCATGAAAAGGTAAAATATATATTTGTCAATTAGGTAATATTGAAGCTCTATATCTTTTAAGTTCATTCACAAGAAATTAATAACATGTTTTCTCTCCCCCTTCTTTTATGTGAGATAATATCGATTGTATGTTCTAAAGTGAATAAGTATAGGAGGAAGTTATTAGTGAAATCTAGGATTAGAAACATTGGGGCATGTGATATAGAATTTATTATATCTTGGAAATACTTCTTAGGTTCAAGTATCTATTCTAATTTGGTTTATTGTTTAATCATTGATTTTAGAGGTTTGATAATTTCTACAAATTTGGATATAAATTTATTACAAAATTAATCTTCCCAAAAAAAGACATAAACTCCTTTTTATTATTTGGAAATATTATTTTCAAAATTCCCTAAATTTTATCTAGGTCAATGGTGATCCCGTATTTGGTGATAATGTGGCCTAGTAACTTGCCTTCAGTAACACTAAATATTCTCCTTTTGGGGTTTAGTTAGATACCAATTTTTTTCATATTTCAAAAATGGACCAAAGATGATCTACATGATTAGTTCTATTTTTTGAGAAAATGGTGAGATTGTCCATGTATATGATTATGAATTTACTTATTATCCCTTGAATTCATAATCCATGGCTCTTTTAAAAGTACCTCTTATGTTGATCAGGCCAAACAACATCTACTTATATGCATAACTTCTCCATTTTATGGTAAATGTAGTTTTCATTTTATCTTCTAATTCAACCATTAATTGATTATATCCTAAAAATCAGTCTAAGAAAGAAATATTTCCATAATTGATTATAATATAGATCACCTCATCCAATGATGGACAAGGATAGTTATATTTATTTGAATCTTTGTTAAGGTTCTTAATATTTAAAAAATAACCTAATTTTACCATTATTTTTCCTGACTTGAGCTAGATTAGCCACCCTAGTTGAATGCTTGATAGGAAAAACAATCCTGGCACTCAATAATTTTTATACAAATTTTTGGATCAATGCTTATGGAATAGGATTAATCAATCTATGTCTCTACCTAAATGGCTTATGATTTGGTTTGATTGGAATTGTATGGATGATGACCCTAGGATTAAAGATTTTCAAATCATAATATGTCTATGCAACCACATATTTGTATTTAATGATTAATTCCTGAACCCTTTATCTCTCTTCTAGAGTTTATCTTAAATCAATATTGATAATATGTAAATTTCCTTCATTACCCAAATTATCTAAGTTGAACTCAGAATTATTAACCATGAGCTACATTTATTGCTCAACTTGAGGATCCATATAAAATGCTCTCTCTAAAGAAACTATCCCTAATGAGATATGATTTTATTTTATCTGGATGACATACTCTTCATTAAAATCCTTTTTTCAATAATGGATTCTCTCCTAATCATCAATTATTTGGAACTCAAATTATCCTAAATTGGTGAGAAATTGGATGATTTGTTCATCATCATCGAACACATAAAAATTATCAATGTTGTCTAGTACTGATAGATAAGGTACCAATTTGATGGATAACTTATGCAATTTTTAACTCTTTTAAGGGTGATAAAATTATTACTAAAATAACTAGTGAGTTAATAGCTTGGTTGTGTTCTCTCAAAATGGACACTATGTTGAAAGTCTGAAATGAATCAATTAAATTATAGGATCTATGTTTGTATTTATTTAAGTATGACAATTTACATTGGAACTTATTTCTAACATGGTTAATCACTTGTTCAGAGTCTCCATATACCTATATTTCCTTAACATTATTCTTGAGGGTAACTTGTAATCCTAAAATGAGGGATTCTTACTTTGCTATGTTATTGGTGCATGGGAATTAGAGCTTATATGCCACTAGGTACTTTTTCCCTTATGTATCAACCAACTTAATACCAAAACTAGATCTTTACCTAGATATTTTTCCCTTGAATTAGAGGGTCTATAATCGAGAAGGGCCCTTTACTTATTGCATTTCATGATTTGCAATAAATGTATAAATTCCAAGTCTAGGATATTTGTAAATTCTTAATTAGAAGTGTTGTAATCTATAATAAGGTGATTCATCCTTAGCTCTCGATAAATTATAATTTAGTTAGAAATTCCTCTTTTTGGAATCCAAATATGAGATAATTATATGGGAATATATCCATTAATAGTCTAAAACCAATCTCTATTCAGTATTATCACATACCCTTTAGTGATATCTATTACCAATATGTCAATATTCATATGTACACAAGGTTCTGATGTAACCTAGATGAATACATCATTAAGTTCTCCTATCACATGTATTAATAATTTATCCTTCTATAAAATAGTCCTCTTGGATGAAATTGGGGTTAAATCAAGATTCTATGAAATGAAGGTTGGAATCACAGTAGCTAAAGCTCTAGAATCCACCAAATAGTTGTGTATATTTTTTCCAAATGCTTGGATAGTTATAAATAAAGGAGGAACCTCAGGCTTGATTCTTTATATGACATTTTTTCATCTATTGTGTCCTTCTCTACAATATAATTTCTTTTGATAAAATTGTTAACATTCCAACATACAGCTTAGAAGGATGTTTTTCAAGCCTTTCTTTAAGGCTAGACTAACATAGAATTATCTTAAAGGTTATGGATTCCATATAGTAAGACCAAACTTCTATATTATGGGGTTCTCTCCCCTAGTTCATCTATTTCAGATTAGTTCACTAATACCTACTAATTTTTGGGTAGAAAGTGATAGAGAGTGCATAAATAAAACCTAATATATAGGGTGGTGATTCACCAATATGATCATTCATCCACTAAAAATGACCTCTAACAACACTAGTAGACTAAACAAGCAAATGAACAACCATCTTCAAAAGCTCCTATGCAAAAGTATTTCATGTGATGGTCGTGTTAAGTGTTAAAACATGAGGGCCATGACAGAAATGTTTATTATAAGGCACATACCACCCCTGTTTCACTATAAATGCAATCACTTTACACTTTTATATACCACATCACCTACATAAGACACCATATTATCATCTAGGTGAGGTAAGTACCTATAAGGGATAAAAACCCACCACATATGAAAATTATAAAAAGCATAGACACATTAGATATAAATATAAATGAGATTAAATAGTTTATTGATCAATATAAGAGGTTTACAAAGTGCCAATCTAGGTAGAGTCTCCTCATACCCAGCTGAGATATATAAATCAAGGCTTTAATGATTGAATATATAGACTAATGATAATGAAAAACAAGGTAAAATTGTGTGGAGGTGATAATTAGAAGTCATAAATGACCATATACCACTACATCATTAGTTTTAGTAGTTGTAATAATCTCTCATACTCCCTTCTATGCGTTGATGTTTTTCAATGAGCCTTTTAGGCATTGTGGTATAGTGGTGGAGGTTATTTCAAACTAGTTTGACTCTTTCTAAAGCATGGATACATCTAGAAAATGGCTAGTCACTTCTATTATGATAGTTATAAAGTGTAAATAAGGGTAATTAGGCCTCCATGAGGCATTTAGAAACAAACCATCTCTTATGTGCATGTTGACCAATCTAGGTAACTATCCTATAGTTACATAAAGTCTATGACAAGTGTCTCCTCACCCTTATGCATTAATTGAAATGTTAATGGCCCTAAATTAACTCCTTTAATAGCTTCTCTAAATGAACATTTATCTCTCTTTATTGACTCAAGAAGGCCTAATAGGCCACTAGGCCTAGTTATCTAACTATTGGCTAATTGAGTAACCATTAAACATGAATAAGATATCTAGAATATGTGGACAGTCGAGTTTCAACCTTGAACCAAAGTCTCATACCATTGCATAGATATTTTGAGTAGCTATAACCTAAAACTTTACCTTTCCTAGTTGACTCGGCCATTTATTTTAGCATCTAAAAACTATCTATTTAGTGTGGACTTGTAGAGGAATTTATAATAATTTTCTTTAGACATACTATGATTTTAGAAGATGAAACAAGTCTGAAGCCACCCTCTTTAATGACTGACAACTTCTTAGTCAACTCTATACCCTATTATCTAGCTAATTACTTTCAAAAGTACCATTTTATGATAATTTCATATAGTGTTCATATATACCATTACTATTATTAGGGTCCCATATGAGTGTATTATGTGTTTCAAGTGCTTATTATGTCAAATTAGGGTGTTTGAGTGTAAAAATCTTCACTTTTTCCAAAGTAGGTTTGTATTAAGGTTTAAGGAGGGTTTTCAAGGTTTACCATTTTAAAGATAGTTCATAAAGAGCATACATATAATACCACACTTATGTTCATTAATTTTTATTAAATATATACCCATAAAACTCTTGAAAATATTAGGGTACCATGTATCTTGTGTGGAGAGATATGAGCAAAAGATGATGGACTTTCAGCTCTCTATCAGGTAGTCAATGTAGGTTATCTTCTTAAGATTCATTAATAAACATGAGACCCTCAACCTAACTCCTTATAATATGGATCTTGAGTCAATATGGGTTGCCAAATCCCCCTAATATCATTTTCCTTGAGTCCTTATGATATAAATTTTTTGAACACTTGAAGGTGTAGTTTGAAATTGGATCCTAAGATTATGTAACTTTATTTAGGGTTAAAGACCCAATTTGACCTTTTTTATACTTTCCCATTATTGAATAATTATCCATAGGACATGAATCATCCTTGTTTACATTTTTAAGTCCCTAATTCTACTTGGAAAAGGTCTGAGCATGTCTCAATGTTGTTTGGGTTTCTAGACCTTAAGAATGGCTTTTAGGCCTAATGGCCTAAACTAAGTTTCTGGGGTCTAAGTGGCATATATTTGGATTTATGGCCTAAAAACCATGATAAATCCTTTCCCATTATTTTTAAACTATATTTATTTTTGAAAACTTTGCTCTATCTCCACTCTCTCATATGACTACTTGAAGGTCATTATTCACTCTAAAAATTGAATGTTTATGGATTTAGTACCCTCTTCCACCTTCCAACAATAGTGATGGATATTTTTAAAACCATGAAACAAACCCTTATGTCCTAAAAACATGATCATGGACATGTCTTTCATCGAATCATTACTCTACACACTCTTTTGAACGGGGCTAGGGTTTATGCATCACTAGGTTTGAGTAGCCCTAAGAATGGGTTTGGTTCCTTTTATATCTCAAATTGAGGTTCTCATACTCATATAAACCTTTTAATTTTTATAATTATTCCATTTTAATATTTTTCCAAACCTAAAACAATCACGAAACAAATAAAAAGTCTCTTAGGCATAGGCATGTTTAGGCCAATTAGGCCTAATAGGCCTTTGTCAGCCACTTGGATCATTCTATTTCAATGAGATACCTTACCTCAATGGTAAATTCTAAGGCCATTCCAAGAAACCAATTAGATACCTATTTTCATCTCTATGCTACATTTCCCTATAATGTTTTGTACATTCACTTATTACTACTAACCCTACCTAAAGGTATCAATCAAGCTTACCTAGAATTTATGTAAAAGAGAGTATATTAATAATAGCTAAGCTTTTATCATAATAACACCAAATATTATGGATTATTCAATCCTATTATAAATTTTTCTAGCTACAAAAATAATTTTTAGCATGTAATCTACCTTGAATTACTATGCACAACCCTGTACATATCCACTTTAGGACTAATAGGTTAGGTAGGTCATTAAGTAGCCATCAGTATGAGATTATTATGAATTTAAAATATTAATACAAACTTATAATTAATTTTATCATATGTTATCAACCTCTAAATATCTAAAAAGTATGCATACATCTCCAACTTACATGTAGAAACCTTTTTGCACCTACATTAGGCGTAGTTTAGGCCTAATAGGCCTTTTTTGCCTCAAGGGATAAATTAATCCAATAGAGAGACTAAGAATCATTCACAAAGAAATTATGACTCTATTTAAAATATTTTAATAGTAATTTCCATGCATTTTTTAATGTTTACTTTCCTTATTAAAGGACCTACATGTAGGTGGTGATCTTAGGATTTTTGACTATGTTGTAGGTGGTGATGACTTCCTTCTTAGACCTTGAAATCATGTTGACCTTGTGAGACATAGGATATTAAAATTTTATAACCTTTAATATTTTTATAACCTTTAAAACTTAGCTCCTTCTTAATCTAACTTTATGTCATTTAGCTTTCCCTCTCATGGCTTGACTATATGTGATGAATAAGGTATGCTTGACTATGTGTGGGCATTGAGGAGTGAAGTATGACATTTCATTATTGTCTTTAGGTGTTCCTATAATATTGGTGGTATATTATATTTAATTTTATCTCCTTGATAATTTTTTAAACTTATTCAAAACCATATCATATGTTAGGCTCTTTCAACCTTGAAGTCATAACATTACTTCTATTGGGATATTGACTAAGTTATGAACTTGGGGTGGTGGAGATGTGTTGAACCTAGCCTACCCTATTTCCATTATTATTAATAGGACCAGATTAATTCTTAGGGATTATAAATATCTCTGATACTTCAACCCAATATTGGAAACCTCATTTTCTTAGCTTGCACAATAGGTTTTATGTGGCTATGAGAGGTTTATCTTGAATACTAGGCTAGGGTAAAGGTTGATATGTCTTAAACCTTATTAATGTTAGAGAGTTTCCAATGATTTCATGATTATGTCATGGAGTGTTCCAAGTGATTGAATGAAGTACCTTGATATTCCAAGTGACAATGACAAAGTGTGTAATGTGCTTGACCTAGTATGCTTGAAAGATGCTTGGTTGATCTTTAGTTTTAACATGTTTTGAGATGATTAGGGATGAGTCTAAAGTATTGAGAATGTGCAAGGGGTCTTATAAATTTTCAATTATGATTAGATATCTTCTGTGCATGAGTATAAATCACCTAGTTCATCATTATTATCATCTATAAATTTTGGGTCCAATGATATAAAATGTGAATTGGATGTTTGATGATATCATAATTGCCTCATATAGATGAGTCAGGGGGAGTTGGTTATATGGTTGTGATCAAATTAGTCCCTATATATTATATGAAAATTATCTATTATATCAATTAATCATGATAAAATATATGGAAATACAAATTTTGGCTCTCAAGCATTTTGATAGTGTTTTCCCATACTTAGCTATATTTGTAATGTGGTAAGAAAAGATGAGTAAAAATTTTAATGGTGTAATATATTGCATGTGTGGATGTTTCAAGAGAATATGATCATATGGGTTTGTTTAGGTTTATTCCTAGTTTATTTTCACTAACTTTTATCTCAATAACTAAATCAGAGAAAAAGTTATACGTGTGCAAAGTTGGTCTTTCTAGACATTTCTTGAGTTAGTTGGCTCTATGAATAGATAAAGCTAAGGAGGCATTTTAATGTCATTATATCTCACACATTTGAGGGTTATATGATTATATTGAAAAATAATTATATTATTCTATTTTAAAATATAATATTTTTCAATTTTCAAAACTTGCATTTGAATGAAGCAAAAGATATGAAGGTGCAAACTTTACTGTACAGATTGATTGTAAAGGTCCCCATAGTCAACTTTGCATAATGTTAAATATCAATACTAGATGGATATTTAATTTTTTCATGGTATTAAATAAATATAAATATATATTGAAATAAAATTCAAAGATTTCAAAGTGTTTGTTGGTTAACAGAATTAAAGATCATGACCAAATGAAGATCTAATGGTGTGTAGGTGATCATACAAGATTGATCTAATATTGCATATGTAGAAAGATTATAAGAAGTACCTAATATTTAAAAATTAAAAGTGTTTAAAAGGCATAAAAGGGTTCCAATTTTCATGATCATGGGGGTTCTGATCAAGATTGAATTTTGAGCACTGTATGATACAGACCTAACTAATCTTTAAAGATCGATGGTGCATATGAGTCAATATTATAAGATTACATGAAATGAGGTCAACTATTTGAGGTTTAACATTTGGTAGTGGCACACTATGATTTTAAGGTAGAGATTCATACATTAAGATAAATGATGTGTATTTAATTGAATAATTTATTACATGAGATGCTTTCATGGTGATCAAAGTTTAACAATGATAATTTGAATCTAAATATTTGAGTTTAATAAAGGAATGACTAGTGTCTATTATTTAGGACATAACTTTTGATTTATCAAGAATTTTCTCATGGTGTAAGATTCAAACATTTATAAGACTTCAAGGCACATTTTTAAATATATATTTTATGATCTTAAAGTGTGTAAAGTCAAATATATTAAGGTTCAAAGTTGACTATGTGTTCGTACATGTTCTACATGTAACCCAAGAAGGGAAATTAGGTTCATCCTGATGTCATTTTGATTTTTAATGATGAATTATCAATTGGATCATGTTTTAGTCTTCATAAGGACAATTTATGTGCATTTCAAAGGTATGATCAATCTATTTTGAGTATTAATAATGATTAATGAGCTGCCTATATGTTTGTTAATAGTATCCTTATGAATAAGGCTAATGTTTGAGCTGATTAAACTTGTATAAAAGAGTGAAATGATGACTATAATAACTTAAGGATGACTAAGAGGTCATGTGTATTTCACCTATACATTTAAAAGTGGTTTTATGTTTTTATTTTACTTATTTTTGTACTAATGGATTGAATAGGTCTTCATGAGACCTATAAGGGTTAGTTAAGCCTAATTAAAAGGGGTTGTTACTTAAAGGTGACCCGTGGGTGCTATGGCCAACCATTGAATATTATATTAATATGTTTCTTCATATTATATATTCCTTAATGGTTAAGGAATGCCTAATGTCTAACCAAGTTATTGATATTCATGAATGCTTTATATATAGTGAAACCAAAATATGATGGTTTTTAGACTTGTGTGTAGAATTTACATTTGAGAGCATAATGTTGTGAAACAAAGGAAAGGGTGGGTGAGTAGTGGATGAGTTAAAACTAGAATAGATTTATGATAATTTTTATGAACTGTACATCATAATTCTATTGGTATAATAGTTCTCTTATAGATTGAATAAGTGAAGGTGAAGACAAGAAGTGTTTTGAGAATAATTCTAAGGAAATGAATGTCATCACTTATGGTCTTACAAAGACTTATTTCACCAAGGTAATCCATTGTAAATATACTAAATATATATGGGGAAAAAATTAGATCATTTATTAAAGAGATTGAAAGGTCAATCTTGCTAAGTTATAGACTCACAAAAGGCAATTTGAATGTCTCAAGATGAAGGAAGAAGATTTTGTGGTATATTTTCTATAGAGATTTGATGATATTGTGAACATCATCAATGTTATTGGATAGAATCATGAAGAGGATACTATAGTTCAAAAAATATTAAGGTCCTTCTCTCTCAAGTTTGATCATAAAGTATCTACTATAGAATAAAGTCATGATCTTACTTAGTTAAAGTTGGATGAATTGAATGGCATCCTTATTGCCTTGAGATGAGGAAGAATGATCATATACCATTGAAGAAGAAAGCAACATTCAAGATAGAGATGAATCCAAAGAATAATTTATAAGGTAATAAACTCAAGGAGGATGAGATTTTTTATATTGACGAGGATGGATAGATTGTTTTGTTTATAATGAAATTAAAAATAGGTTCAGGTAATTATAAGGTTAAACTACCCTTCAAATACTTCAATTGTGGAGTGATCCAACATTTTTCTAGAAAGTGCCCTCATAATCATGATAATGAAGAGCATGATGAAGACCAAGATAATGATAAAAATACATACACGTCTAATAAGAAGAAGAATTTTTTCAGAAAGTATGATAGCAAGAAGTTATATAACAACAAGAAGGGTATCTAAACCAATAAAGACTACATATCATCAGATGAGAGTGAAGACAATGACTCAGAGTGTGATCATGAATATGATGGTCTTGTTGAAGATGAAGCCCTCTTCATGGCTAAGGAAGATAGTTTATCACATCAAAAAGAGTCTACTAGGAGTGAGTTATATGATGATGAAGATGAGGTGGATTATGATACTTCATTATCAAATGCTTTTAAAGAACTGAAGATTGAGTAAAAGATCAATAAGAAGCTAAAATCTAAATTCAAGGACTATGAGGATAAATTTATTATGTTTGAATCAATAATGATGGAATACACCAAGGAACATGAATATATTGTCAAACATATCACCTGTCAATTAAAAAATTTGTCTACAAGCCTAAAATGCAAAGAAGATGAATGTTCAAAGTATGCGATTGAAAATGAGTCATTGAAATCTGAGTTAGAAAAGACATCTAGTAAGGTGAAGTCATTTATTAGATTTGAATATATCACAAATGATCTAGATAATATTCTAAGTGGTCAGGAGTATACTATTAATAGAACTGGTCTTGGATATGAATAAGAATAAAATAATGTAACTCAAGATAAAATGAAGACTAATATGAACAAGGATAACCATAACTTGAAGAAAAATCATTAAACAATGAATTAAGGTGTTAGAAGAATGAAGAAAAATTAGACTAGATAGTAAAATGTCATGAGGTATCAAAGTTTCAATGGTTATTATTTCACATGTAATCAATTTGGGCATAAATCTAGAGAATGGAAGAGACCTGTTAGAAATGAGTTTGCATTGAACTATGATGGGGGTCATCAATCAAAAGGTGTCATAAAAATTAAGTGCTTCAACTATCTTGATGTGGGACACTTTGAAAACCATAATCCACATAATATTAGACAAGGTGAGTCTTTTTCAAAAAGAGGAGGTTGTTTCATTTGTCATGACATAGGACACCTTACAAGTTTCTATCCAAACAAGGTAAGACAAACTATGTGTCCATTAATGAGTATTTTTTATACAAATATGAGAATATTGGTCACATTGATATATTCTGAAAGCAAAGGTCATCAAGTCAAAATGAGTTCAATCAAGCTCCTAAAGTGTAAGGAACAAGGAAAGTCAAATCATGGAAGCCAAAGATGGTAAATATGAGTCATGATGATACTCTAGGTCTAAGTCATTTATTTGTTATGGTGGAGAATGCTTCATATTCTTCATAATTTGTAGAGTGTCAAGGGCTCTCATTGCCTACTCATGTTGTGAGTGAAGGGACAGAGCTCAAAGAGAAGACCAAGATGCTGGTTAAAGCTAGTCCTAAGGTATGTATGGATTTAGGTAAACATCCTACCATTGCTAAGTAAGTTTCATTTAAATAACATCAATTAATAGTGCCTAGTGATGAGAATAAAATATGAAAGTAATATTCTATACATGAAAAGGTATGTCATGAATTTATGTTATCTTCATCTATTGTCAATCCAATCATAGAAGAGGAGAGTGATATAAAAAATGAACTAGTTGTCATAGTTTAGACTAAAAATAAGAAAAATAAAAATATGTCTTATAGTAATTAGAGGATTCTTGTGCTTACTGAGGAGATGTGGGCCACTCCTAGCTTCACTTTGTTTTAGAAAATTGTGGTGTAATGGATGTATATGTATAAGTTTATTAAGAGAATCCTTTTAGTGGAGAAATAAGTATTGTTGTGGTGTTATTCAGAAGGTTCTAAAAGGCTTGAGATGAGTGTTTTTAGTTGGATCATATGTGTCTAGGTGGTAAATATGTTGTGGTGCTGCCATTATGTTGATAGTTATATATGGAGCAGTCTCTAAGGTCAAATTGAAGATTCCCAGATGGAAAAGGAGGATTTGTGAGTTAATAAATGATATTTTTGCATAGAAATGTTTGTTGACCTTATTCAATCTTTTTCTAAGTGTTTTTGTGGTCTAAAGGTATGTTGAAGTCAAATTGAATATTTTTGAGTGATCTTGGTTTTCTCAGTTTTGCCTTAAGGATAAGCAAGCCTAAAATGGGTTATAGGAAGTGAATGTTCCCAAAGATATGGAGGCTCAATTTTTGGTCCAAAAGTATGTGATGGTTGTCTCTAGTTGTGCAAGAATTTTTAGAGGTGTGTATTTACCAAAATAAGGTTTGTTGACCTTGTATGTTTTTGAGTTTTTAGATTTTAGGGCTATGCTATAAAATTAGTTTGCCTTATGAGCTAAGGTCTGAGTCTTATTAATAAGTTTAATTTTACAAATAGGTTATCAAATCATGTTTCACATAGATTTTAAGGTTTGTATTTTTCAATTTATTAATGTTTTTATCAAGATGGAGGCCTATTGAGAAGCCAGTTTATGAAGAAAGTATGTTTTAAAGGTTGATCTAGGTGTTAAAAAATGGTATAATTAAGGGGGAATATGAGAGAGATAAAAATATGATATTTAGGTCTTGATGATGTTTCTTCTAAAGGTTGTGGGATATGTAAGTTCTTAGTAGGGATACAAGGAGACTAGATGGGCTTAGTATGAAGATGTGATGTTTTTGATCAGTTTATCTAAAAGAACAAGCATGTGTGTTTTAAGGAGATTTATTAGGTCGATCAAGATCATGTGTCCTATTTTTTTATTGGCATGAATTCATGTTGGTGGTCCTTGAAGTGGCTTGAGAAAATAATCTAGTAAGCATGTGTGGTGATTCTTCATGGTGTTTAGAGATATGAAGATGCTAAATATGGGAAATGGCTAAAAAATCTTAAGGGGAGTCCCTATCAAATGTTTCTTGGTGATTTTAATTATATTTTACTACCTTTTTTGTACTTTATTCATTTATTATAGTGCTTGGTTGAAGAGAGTATTGGCATGGATCAAGAGGAAGTTGTCAAGGTAAAAGGATGTAAGCTCAAGGTAAGGGGGAGTTTATGTCATCTTTATAATATGGTACTCTACTATTGATGGTATTTCTAGGTACTCAATATAATTTTATCCCCACTTTTTTATTGTGTCAAAGGGGGAGAAAGTTCCTATTGTGAGAGTGCTTGAAGAGAGAGAAGGAAGGTAAACTCTATTACATGTGTTGACATTAATGAGAAAAGGGGATATTTTGGAGAGGTGTCAATTATGTCATCATGATGTCATGGAGGTGTCCAATTTATTTTATAAAGTGTCTTGATATTCTAAGTGACAATGACAAAGTGTGTAATGTACTTATCCTAGTATGCTTGAAGGATGATTGGTTGATCTTTAGTTTGTCCATAGTTTGAGATGATTAGGGATGAGTATGAAGTATTAATCATGTGAAATGGTTTATATCAGTGGTCAAGGATTATTTGAGAGTGTATTAACATGAGTGAAATTCACCTAGTTAATCATTATTCTAATCTAGACATTTTGGGTCTAATAGTACAAAGTTTAAGTTGATAGTATGATGACATTATAATTACCATGTGTGGATGAGTCATGGGGATTTGGTCATATTGTTGTGATAAAATTAGTCCCTAGGTTGTATGTGAAAATTATCTAGTCTATAAATTAAGGGTGACAAAATATATTCAAGTGTAAATTTGGGCTCCTAGACATTTTGACAGTGTTTTCCCATACTTAGCCAAATTTACAATGTGGCAAGAAAATTTGAGTAGGAATTTTAGTGGTGGAATATCTCGCATGTGTGAAAGTTTCATGATAAGATTATCATATGGATATTTTTATTTTTATTCTTATTTTATTTTCACTAACTTTTAGGTTAAGTTTTGATGCAAAATAAAAGCTATGCATGTGCAAAGTTGGTCTTTATAGATAAATCTAAGGAGGCATTTTAATGTCATTATATATCACATGTGTGAGGATTATAAAATAATGACACATAGCTGGATCATCCTATGTGAGGAGATCATATGGTCTAATTTTTATAACTTGTGTTTGAGCGAAGAAAAGGATATGAAGATACAAACTTGAACTTACAAATAGATTGGAAAGGTCCCCATACTTAGTCATTTTGTACAATGTTAAAGATCATGACCAAATGGATATATAATGGCTCATGAGAGTTCATACATATAGATATATGGTTTAAAATAGTTCAAATATGTCAAAGTGTTTATTTGTTAATAGAGGTAAAGATCATGACCAAATGAATATCCAACAGTGCATAGGTGATCATATAAGATTGATATAATGGTGCATATGCAGTGATATGATAAGTGCATGATGTTTAATGAGTAAAAGTGATCATAAGTCATGTTATGGTTCCAATTTTTATTATCATGGGGGTTATGAGAAAGATAAAATGGTGAGTGTTATATGATAAAAACCTGACTGATCTATAGAGATTGATGGTGTGCTTTGAATAATTATTACAAGATTGAATGAGATGAGGTCAACTGTTCAAGGTTTAAGATTTGGTAGTGGTGCACTATGATTTTGAGGTATAGCATCATATAAATATATCAAAAATGTTTTTATAATTTATTTATAAAGTACATGGATGATTTCGTGGTGATTAAAGTTTAATAGTGACCGTTTTAATTCAAATATTTGAATTTAATAAAGGAATGATCAATGTCTAGTTTTTGGGCCATAACTTTATATCTATGTAGAATTTTCCATGGCTTAAAATAAAAAATTTATAGGAATCTAAGGTTAATATATCAATATATATTTAATTATTTGAGAGTGTGTAGAGTCAAAGATATTGAGGTTCAAAGTTGACTGTGTGTTCGTGCATGTTTTACAAGTAACCTGAGACGGGTAATTGAGCTTGTTCTGATGTTGTTTCAATGTTTAATGATTAATTATATATTGGATCAAGTTGTAAAATCCATGAGTACCTTATGATTATGTTTTTTAGGTATTATAAATATATGTTAAGTATGAACAACGTTTACTAAGTTGATTGTGTGTTCATTCATGGTGTCCTTATGAACAAAGCTAATGTTTGAGTTGATTGATCTTGCACAAAAGAGTAAAATGATGAATATGATCATTTTATGATGACTAATCAGTCATGTAGAGTGTATTTATGTATTTTTAATTAGTCTTATGTTTATATTTTTCTTTTTTTCATACTACTGGAGTTAATAGGTCTTCATGAGACCTATAAGGGCTAGTTTGGCCTAATTGAAAGGGGTTGTTGCTTAAGGGTGACCCATGGATGCTATAGCCAAAAAATGAACATTATATTGAGTTGTGTATTCATATGATAGATGAATTAAGTTTTTATTAATTCCTAATGGCTAACCAAGTTGTTTATATTCATGAATTCTCTCTATATAGTGATACCAAAATATTATGGTTTCTATACTTGTGAGAGACTTATGTGTAGAATTTGCATTTGAGAGCATATTGTTGTTAAATAAAGGAAAGGTTGGGTGATCAATGGATTATTTTAAGATTATAATATATTGAGTACTATTTTAAGACATGTAGGTCATACTTCTATTGGTATAATAGTGCTTTTGTAGATTTAGTGTGAGCAAAGGTGAAGAGTGTTAATCATAGGTCCATCATCAGGAGTTGAAGACATTAGTTTACAGGTGGATGTGTTCATATGTGTTTTTGTGGTAGCTTAACATCTAGGGGTTTTTACCCTCATTTTAATGTGTAACTTGATAAATTTATATTTTTTTTTGAAGCTTAGATAGATAGGTGTGGTAGTACCTTGTGGGATTGTAGTCTCACTAAATAAGGGATTGTAGTTCCTTGATTAGTTGCAATTGGTCTAAATTTTTTATTGTTATTATAGGATATTAGTCCAATTTTAAGTTGGGTTTTATCCCCCAAGAGGGTTTCCTACATATGTCATGTGTTATGATCTTGATCTTTCATTATCTCTCTTGTTAATTTCTATGAATGATGTGTATTCTTCATGAATGATTATGGTAATTGACTAAGTGTTTGAAAGGTTTGGAATTATAGTTGATTTATCAAGGATAATTGATTCACCCCCCATATTAATGATTGTACCTATAATAATTAATCCTATCCTCTATGTTTCTTCATGTCTTAAGACCCTTCAAGGCTCGTCACTATCTCCAAGACTTAATTTCATTAGTTAACAATCCATTTATGTCTCTAGTCTTCATAGGATCCTGTAGGTGGTCTTGTGATGGTTTACTTAATTATATATTGTATTATTTGATATAAAGAGTTAGAGAGGGATTAGAAGGCTTAAAAATCCATAATCAAATCCAAAACACCATCAACACTTCCATATCATGCATTAAATGTTATGCACATTGAGAAACTTATTCATATAACTTGTAGGTGTGTTAGAATGAAGATTTACTTCCTATTACATCATCACATATGTGAACTAGGTGTGTGAAGTATCATATGAGGACCTTGAGTACATATGAAACATATATCAATCATAAGTTTTCAATAACCACCTCAAAGATGCACCAAAATTATTGCATAATTCTACCCCTATATAGATGAAGAAGCTCACTGGAGTTCCCAAATTTATATCCATTTTTAAAGGAGTATTGATCATAAAACTATAGAAAAATTCCATAGATTATAAGGTTAATAGACCCCCTTCCTTTGTTAAAGAGATCATCTCCACATTTTCTCTCTCATGTTCATGTTATTCATAAACCTAAAGGCTTTCCTTAGCTACAAAGGAGCTCAATTAGAGGGAGAGGTTAGTTTTGGCTCTATTTTTCCTATAAAATCATGAATATCTTCAATTTATGTCTAAAATGGTCCCCATATACAACTTACTTACTCTATCCATATCCACATTGTACAGATCTATACAAGTCAAAAATCCCTACAAAACCTACAATTTTCCTCAATTTTCTCATGGTTAAGGCTTTGAAACACCATATAAGTAAAACAACATTTAAAAATGAGTGGTGTGGATGTGGAAGATAAGGGTTCATTATTTTCCATGTCCAGGGTCTATTCGGCTAGTGGGAAGTGAGTTTTACACGTAAAGTGGCTCTTTATGATGTGAAAATTCATAGTGATGATTTTATAATTCCTAAAGAACCCTTTTAAGACATTTATAAGAAATGATATACCTAAAATATCACCTTAAAAACGTTATATATTGGGATGTAGATGCATATGTGGTATTTAAGGGTCCCATGATGACTTTTTAAGGGTGAATTAAGGTTGGATTAGTCTTGGATAATTATATCATGATTAATGACCTTAAAAACAATATTATACCTCATGTAATGATTTCAAACAAGGTTTAAACACCCTAAAATACCATTTTCAATGTTCTCCCTTATTTAAATGGATTAGACAAGCATAAAACCATAAGAATTAGAAACCTTAAACTTTACAAACTACCTTAACTTTTCCAAAAGATACTTAATATTATCAAATAATGTTTAAGACCACTCTCTAGACCTCATGAGACATTTTGACACCCTCTACTCACTCAAGGGTCATCATGAAGACATAGTACATCACCTAAGTACCAAATATAGCCATGTCATATGATGAATTCACAAGAAGGTTTTAGTGCATAACATGACATTCTTAATAATTCTAAAAGACTTTTCGGAGATAGTCATGAGACCATGGTAAGATTAGACACTATAGATGAGATTAGATGGGTTATATTGAAAGGTTTTTACTATAGGGGTTGACATTTGGCCTAAGAGGATAAATTTTCAACATTTTTAGTGACTCACAAGGGTTAAATAGCCTATTGGTCAAGAAAACCCACTAATTCCCAATGATAGTGATGATTCAAACATGACATCATGGCTTGTATGACCATCTTCTTAGATTTCCAAATAGACCTAGCACTTTAAAAAACCTATTAGGACTATCAAAAATCACAAGAAACAATAAGTAAAACAAAAAAAAAAAAACATCTAAACCTATGAAACACATTTAACACCTAATGGAATCAATAATACAAGCCATCAAAATATCAAGGCAATAAACTATACTTTTGTATGACATATTGAAACAAGACAACAAACTATATAAACTACTAACCTGAGGTCAAACTCTTTTCTCATCTAGGAGCAAATATAAAAAGTATCTAATCATTATGACACCATGTGTTATAATTAACATGTATTTATTTGATTCCAATCAAACATTGCTCATTATATGAGAACTCCCACTTGAAGTTGAAGGCATTTGCATATTCATGGATTTTTAAGGAGTGTGGTTGGACCTTCTTGATCCACTCTCAGGTGCATGGTTTGGCTAAATGAGTCAAGTATCAAATAATAATCATTATACACTTATCTTAATTACATCAATAGTCTAATTTATACCTTATTCATGAGCTATTATTGATTTGTCATGTTCTCAAGTAGTGATTCTATTGAAAACTAAGTTGGTATGTCTTGACTTGTGTCTTCATT
Organism: Torreya grandis; assembly: GCA_037957365.1. Classification (NCBI taxonomy): domain Eukaryota; kingdom Viridiplantae; phylum Streptophyta; class Pinopsida; order Cupressales; family Taxaceae; genus Torreya; species Torreya grandis. Next base: position 1,253,117 of record JARHVA010002488.1, read on the forward strand.
CTTATCTATTTGAGATGGTTGTGTTTCAAGGCCTTTAATCTACTGGTAAATTTCTAATCATGTCTTCAAATGTCATTAGGCCCTACTTGATCCAGCCTATAAGACTCAAAATGATTAGCTACCATAGTATTCATTTCAAGACCCTTCTCAAGCTCAATTTAAAATACATTCTATTCCTTATCATTCTTACCACTCACTAATAAATCACTATGTTGATCAAGTATATCCAACTCTCCCATAGAGTCATAACAAGTCTCATTTTCTACTATAACTTGGTCATCCTCATATTTTATAGATATTGGTATCTCATCAATCCACTTAGGCTCCATGTCATCTTGTCTTGGTGTTTCAAAACCTGAATTGTCATGTTGACTTAAGACCTCAACCTATTATTCCATCCCATCATTTTAAGTTGTCATGTTGAGTTATTTAATCTCACATAAGGATTCATATAAATAATACTACCAAGGATCATCTAATTCATTTTAAATTTTCTTAGTTTCAATAATGGTCTCATATAGGTTGTTTTCGTGACTATATTCCATGATGGATTTTGCTTATACTTTCATCTTCATCAACTTCACCATCATGTCATTATGATTACTCCACATATTTATAATTTCCTTTATTTTTTAATTATAATCCACTAAGATGAATAGGGGTACCAATATTGATATATTCATCATATAAGCTTGAGTTGTCCTTCTTAGAGTGTTCATGAAACTTTGCTACATCTGCAACATGGTCAAACTCTTTTAGGATTACCACCCCACTGATAAACCTTTTAAAATCATTCCTTATAATTGGATTCTTAAATTCTACCTTCAGTGAAATTGGTTCCTCTTTATAAGAAGAGAAGGTGGGAGGTCAAATTACTTCATTGGCTTGTTTGACAGTTGCTAGGGTGCTTTTCCAACTTGGAGAGGAGTATCAAAATTGGACAACACACTCTTATTCTTGAATTCTTTATTAGGCTTGTTAAACTTTGATGTAATTCAATTCATGAATGGATATATTATGGAGGACTAATGTGGAACTTATAAAACTTGAGACATCTCTTTAACTATAATCCATAAATTTATCTTCTTCTTGAATTTGAATATGCATATGAGAAGGTTCTCCTTCAAGGATAGGAATAGCATAATTTGGGGTTATAGTACTTAAAGGCCTTTTAAATGAAATAATCATAGGATCTTGAGAAAGTATGGTTGTATTTTTAAGGGGATCTGAAACACAAGGAGGTTGATTAGAGGTAGGAGGTGTATTACAATATGTAATTTACATATTTATTGTGTAAGGCTCAAGGTGAAAATTTGAGAGTGGTCTAGACCTAATTTTAACTCCTAAAACATACCCAACCTTGAAAACCATGTAATACAAATCAAAGGATACGTAACCCCCCAATATTTGCCACAAAATCACTAGAAAAATATAGAACAAAACAAGGTGGTAATTCTACAATAATGATGTCTTATGAACTTTAGAGTTTAGGGTGAGAATGAAGGGTAAACTGTAGTTTTTTGATGAGGATAAATGTCCTATTATATTATCCATTACATTTTAATTCAATGTTGGAGGTAGGATCATACACTAATTTCAAGTTGTCAGAAACTAGATTAAGGATTAATGAAATGGTTTCCCTACATCAAACAAGTAATTATTGATGGATTCTCCAATGATCATAGAGGTAAGGAAAGGAGATGGAATGATTACCTTGGATATATGATCTTGGTTTTTAAGGAATTTTTTCTAATTGAAAAATTCTTGATGTTTAAATTCATTATGATGCCTAAGGCATTATTTTAATCTATATCTTTCCTCTTTTAGTTTCTCAATTTCTAAGATCAACTCACCATTACTTGGTTTAGGATGATTATAAGGAACATCAGGTTGGTACCATGATTTATTAAGAGGATAAGGGGGATACTAAGGATTTGAATAGAATACACAAGGGGGTTATGTTTGAAATACTTTTTGTGGTAAGGGTAATAACGCTAGCATAGGTCATAGGTTTATTGAGAGGGAAGTGTATGACAAAAATTTTCCCCATATGTAGCCGTAACTCATCATAGAACATATGAACAACAACATAATATAAAAATAAAATATAATATTTCCCTAAATTATATACCTTGTGAAATCTCTCATCATGAAATATGACCTCCAATTTATTACTAAAGTGATTAACACTATCTAAGATGACTGCAAGGCTACAAATGAGTCTCTAATGCTTGAATCTAGTCCCATCAAGCATGCCAAAACTATTATCACTCAAAATTTAACCCTATAATGAGGTTTTATAGGCCTACCTTTAATTTTGGAATAACATGAGATTGGCCTCAAAAAGTTATAGGTGACATATATTAAGACCAAACCTCTAGATTATAAAGCTAGATACCCTAGTACATCTATTTGGGTTTAGTTCACTAAGACCTATTAATTTTTCAGTGAAAATGGATAGATATTTCATATAATAAACCTAATATAGTGGGTGGTGATGCACCAATATGATCATTTATCCACTCCTAATGACCTATAATAACACTATCAGACTAAACAAACAACTGAACAACCATCTTTAAAAGCTTTTATGTAAAAGTGTTTCATTTGGGGGTTGTGTTAGGTGTTATAACATGAGTTACATGATAATAACATCTTATATAAGGCACATACCATCCAATTTACACAAAAAATTCAATCACTTAGCACTTTTGCACATCACATGACCTACATAATACACCATATTACCATCTAGGTGAGGCAAGGCCCTACAAAGGAGAGAAATCCACCACATATGAAAAAAACCAATCATAAAAACATTATATTTCAATGTGAAGGATTTTAAATAATTTATTATTTATTATAATACGTTTACAAAGTACCAATTCAAGTAGAGTCTCCTCATACCCAAGTGAGGGATATAAATGAAGGCCTTAACGCTTGAATATATAGAATAATGAGAATGAAAATAGAGGGAAAATTGGGTGGATATAATAAGTATAGGTCATAAATTACCATATACCAATCCATCATTAGTTTCAATAATCATGGAAATCTCTCATACTCCCTTCCATGCATTGATGTTATTCAATGAGCCTCTTAGATATTAAGGTGGAGTGGTGGAGGTTGGGTCAAGATTATTTGAATATTTCCATAGCATGTATAGGACTAAAAATAGGTAAATCACTTCTCTTATGATATTTACAAAATTTAATTTAGGGTAATTAGGGATCTATGAGGAGTTCAATATCCCACCATCTCTTATGTTCATGTTGACCAAGCTAGGTAACTATCCTATTATTCTGTAATGTCCATGAGAATCATTTTATTACCCTTATTCATAAGTTTTAATGGTAATTAACTTGAATTAACTCCTCTAATATCCACTCTATGAAAATTTTTATCTCTCTTTGTTGACTCAAGTTCACCTATTAGACCACTAGGCTTCGCTATCTAACTATTGAATAATTCAATGGCCATGAAACCTACATAATATCTATATAATATGTAGATATGTGAGTTTAGATCTTGATTCAAAGTCTCATACCATGACATAGACATTTTGATTAGCTCACACCTAAAACTTAACCTTTCCTACTTAGCTAAGCCACTTCTTTTATAATTTGTAGATTGGTTGTTTGGTATGCACTTTGAAGAGGCATTTACAAGAAGATTTTTGGACATATTGTGAATTTAGAAGATAAAACTAGACTCAAACCACCCTCTCCAAATATTAACAACTTATAAAAAACCTTTGTACCCTATTATCTACCTAATTCCTTGTAAAATTACCATTTTATGATAATTATATACATACACTTTAATACTAGTACCATCATTAGCGTCACATTTTAGTGTACTAGCTATTTCAAGTACTTATTCGGTTAACCCAAGGTGTTTGAGTAAAAACATATTCAATTTTAACAAGTTAGGTTTATATTAATGTTTAAGGAGGGTTATAAATGTATATCGTCTTAAGGATGCTTCATAAATATCAGACCTCCAATACAAAACTTATGGTCATGTATTTTTAGTCCATAAACGCCCCCTAAAAATATTGAAAAATCTTAGGATCCCATGCATCTTGTGTGGAGAGATATGAGCAAAAGATGGTAGACTTCAAGCTTTGTACTAGGTAATATGTATAGGTCATCTTCTTAACATTCATTCATAAACCTAGGCCCCTCAACCTAACTCCTTATACCATGGATCTTAAATCCATAAGTTTTATGTGGTTTTTATGCACACCACAAATAATGAGGTAACCTTTAACATTTTAGGATATCAATGGAGATGAACTCCACTATAGGGCATGAGTTGCAAGTATCTAGTTTTAGATTATCCAAGTGGTGGAATAGCTACAAGTGACTTGTATATAATCAATGGAAATTCACTAAAGTTATTAAATTAACATCTAAGAATATATAATTATAGTGATGTTATTTTAAAATAATAAGATCTCATAAAAAAACACAAAAAAGAGGGAATGGTAGGGAAAAATAGGGAGCCTGTATAGTCTTAAGGGATTAATTATAGGTATGGTTTATTTATGTACAAGTGTTTTGAAAACAAATTATTTCTGATAATATATTTTTCACACACACAAACAAACATAGTTAGGCAATCTGAGGGAATAAGACATAGGAAACTCAAAGATCTCAACTAAAGGTTTCTTGTTTTAAGATATATATTGCACACCCTTAGTCAAAATATTATAAATTAGATTAGAGAGGTGTGTAAGGTATATATTTCACACACATATAAAGATATATCATATTAAACACTTCTACATACTAAAAAAATTGAAATAGTCAACCTAATTGCATAAATAAATAATATTTGCTAATTATCCAATAGTTACTACACATCTTAAATAAACTTATATCAATGATAATAAAAAGTAATTATCCATAGATATTTAACACTTCAAATTATTTAATTAAAAAAACAAATAAAATAAAACCTTTATTACACATAATTGGAGAAGAATCAATATATTCACATAAAGATCAAGTCAAGCATAACTTATCTAAATTTCCTATTAATCTGAATTGCCAAAATTCTCCTCTCAAAATAATTATCTTAATACAAATTATTAATAATAAAGATAAGTGTAAGAAAAACCACTAATTCATATTTCACATGAATATTTAACTATATTTATAATTTTACCCCTCTAAAATAAATAAAATTTGTCATGAAATTTTCATCCAAATTTCATGCTTTTTTTTTTACAATTAGTATCCACTTAAAAAATTACTTTAGTTGACTTGTTCCTCCAAATTTTGATGACATTTAGATAATATTTTATAATTTTAAAAAATATTTATATCCTAAAATAATATTATTTATCTCAAATAATATTATCTAGGTCATAATAATTTATTTGGCTAAGTATAGAAATTGCCAAATTTTCCTGATATGTTTATTTTTTGTAGCCATAACTTTTTATTGAAAATTAATTTTACTACAAATATTAAACCACTATGTTATCCTTATATTTTTATTTTTTTATTAAAATTTTTATCCTCATACAATTTTGTTTTATTTTACTAAATTCATCATGAAACAGTGTTGATAGCCAATTTTGACAATTGTAACTAAAAATTGGCCAAGTATGAAAATTGTCAAATTTGCTAAGTAGGGTGATTTTGTATGGCCATATGTATTTTATAGAAAATCATGTGATTAATAATATTAATAATTTTATTCCTATGACATTTTTATTCCTTCATTAATTTTTTAATCTCAATCTAGTTTGATTTGATCTCTAAAATAGTGCCCCAAAAAGTGTTGATCAACCATTTCTAAAAAATAGTACACGCATAATTTTTCCTCCAAACAAAGCCAATTTATTTGTTCAAAAATAAACATTATTTTGATGTGTTGATAATTTATTTTACTATATTTTACATTAAATTTCACATATAATATATTTAAAAACATATTAAAAATCCTTTTAAATCTAATTTAAATAAAATGAAATATATAACTAGCAATGTATAATCAATTAACATGTGAAAACAAGTTTAGATAAAATATCAAGGTCCTAAGTTATATTAAATATTTGGAATGTTGGATCACAAAACATATGGGTTCCCAAATCCCCCTAATATCATTTTCCTTGAGTCCCTCTACTAATGAAAGTTATGAACACTCGAAGGTGTAGTTTCAAGTGGCAACCTAGGATAGTGTAACTCAAGTTAGGCTTAAAGACCTAATTTGACATTTTTTATGCTTTCCCATAATTTATTTATTCTATATAGGACTTGAATCATATTTTTATGCCTTTTTAATTCCCTAATCATGATTTAAAATGGTCTAAGCATGCCTCAATCTGGTGTGGGGTTTCTAGGCCTTAAGAATGGCTTTTAGACCTAATGGCCTAAAATGAGTTTCAAGGGTCTAAGTGACCTATAAGTGGATTTATGGAAAAAACACCATGATAAAACCTTCCCATTCTTTTACAAATATCTATAGTTTCCAAAATTTTGTTATGTCTCCATTCTCTCATATAATTGTCTGTAGGTCACTATTCAATGTCAAAACTAAGTGTTTGGACTTGAGTACCCTCTTTTACCTTACAAAATTAGTGATGGAGTTTTTTAAAATGATGCAACATACCCTAAAATCCCAAAAAAATTCTTAGGGTACTACCTTTCATCAACTTAGTCCTTTGTACTCTCTTTTAAATGGGTTTAGGGTTTATGCATCATTAGGCTTAAGTAACTCTAAGATTGAGTTTGATGCCTTTTATATCTTAAAATGAGGTTATAATTCTTCTATAAATATTTTAACATTTCTATTTTTTCCCCTTTAACATGTTTCAACACCTCAACTAGTCTCTAAACAAGTAAAATGTCTCTAGCTTAGGCACATGCCTATTTGGGCCTATCAGATATAATAGACCTGTGTTAACTATTTGGTTCCTTTTGTATCAATGGGATACCTTAAATAAATGGTAAATGTTGAGGCCATTCCAAGAAACTAGTGACAAACATACTTTCATCCCTAGGCCCTACTTATCTACAATGTTATGTACATTCACTTCTAACTACTAACCCTGCCTGTAAGTAGTAATCAAGCTTGCCTGGAATATATGAGAAGGTGAGTATCTTGAAAACATAGGAGTTTTTATCCTTATAACACCCTATAATATGAATTTTTCACTCCTATAATAGATGGTTGTAACTCCCAAGAGAATTTTAAGCATGTAGTCTGCCTTTAATAAATATGCGCAGGCTTGTATGTATCTATTTTAGTCCATATGGGCAAAGTAGGTCATTAAGTATCCACCAGTCTAAGATTATTATGACTTGAAATAATTTATAAACCCTTATAATTAATTTTATTATATTTTATAAACGTATAAAAAGCCATAAAGTATTTATATATCTCCGAGTTGCATGTACAAGCTTGTTTAGGCTTACATTAGACCTAGTTTAGGCATAATAGGACTCTTTTGCCTCAATGGCTAAACTGGTCCAATGGAGAGACTGATAATCATTCATAAAACAATTAAATATATATTTAAAATCATTATATATTCATTTATATTCAAGGTTTAATATTCACTTTCCTTTTTATAGGACCTACCAATAAGTGGTGATCTTTGGGTTTTTTATTGTGTTTTATGTGGTGATGATTCCTTTCTTGGCCCTTGAAATCATGTTGACCTTGTGAGACATAGGATATTAACCTTTATACCCTTTTGTGTTTTTATAACTTTTACAACTCGTCTCCTTATGAAAACTTCAGGGCATTTATCTCTCCCTCTCATAGCTTTGATTGTATGTGATGAATAACGTATGCCTGACCATGTGTGAGCATTAAGGAGTGAAGTATGATATTTAATTATTATCCTTGGGTTTTCCTAGAATATTTTTGGTCTCTTATTAGTCATTTTTACTCCTTTAGACTTCTTTAAGATTTTTAAAAACCTTATCATCTATTAGGTCCTTCTAACCCTACATTCATAACATTACTTCTATTGGGATATTGATTGAGTTGTCAAATTGGGTTAGTGGAGATGTGTTGAACCTATATTACCATATTTAAATTATTATTCATAGCCCCACATGAATTCTCAAGGCTTATTAATGTCTCTAAAACTTTAACCCAATAGTAGAAACCTCATTTTCTTACCTTGCATAGTAGGTTTTGTGTGACTATGAGAGGTTTATCTTGCATATTAGGCTAGGGTAAAGGTTGATCTTTGTTCAACCTTATTAACCCTATCTCCTATGTATATTCATGTGTTTTAGGACCAATAAATTCTTGTAAGTGATTCAAAGACTTCATTTCATTAGTCAACATTCCATCTAAGTTTTTAGTCTGCATAAAAGCATGTATGTGGTCCTGTGAGGGTTTACTTGATTGTCTAGTGGCTTAGTTGAGCTTCAGATGTAGATAAGGATTGAAAGGATTCAAGGAATCCATAATAAAATCCAAAACACAATCAACATTTCCATATCATGCATAAAGCATTCTAAACATGGAGAAACATAGTCATGTAGCTTATAATTGTGTCAACATGAAGATTCGCTCTATAAGTGTGTCAAAATGTGTGAACTAGGGGTGGTGAGTATCGTGTGATGACCTTGAAGACCTCTTAAACATATATAAAACACAAATTTGTAAAAATACATCAAGGGTGCACCAAAATTATTGCATATTTCTCCCCTACATAGATAATGAATCTCATTCAAGTGCCTAGATTATTATCCATTGTTCATAGAGTATAGGGCATGAAACTAAAGACAAATTCCATAAATGAGAAGTTAAATAGACCCCCTTACTCTACCCAAGATATTATCTCCCCATTTTCTCTCTCTTATCTATACTATTCACAAACCTGAAGGCTTTCCTTAACTTAAAAGGAGCTTAATAGGAGGGATAGGTTAGTTTTGGGGTTATTTCACTTGAAAACTCATTAATATCTTAAAATTATACCTAAAATAGTCCCCGTATACAAATTCCTAACATATTTTGTCCATATTTGTAGTGTATGAATCTGTACAGGTTAAAAACCCCTACAAAACCTACAATTTTTTGTCATTTTCTCATGGTTCAAAATTTAAAACACAATTTTCAATTTGGATGGGGATAACTATATGTCAAAAAAAATTAAAAATGAGTTGTGTAGATTGGGAAGTTGAGAGGTCATGGTTTCCCATATGTGGAGTCCATTTGGCTAGTGGGAAGTGAGTTTTACCTCTAAAGTGGCTCTTTAGGATGTGAAAATGCCTAGTGATGGTTTTATAATGGCTATGGAACCCTTTCAAGATATTTATAAGAAATGTTACACCTATAAAATCACCTTACCAAAGTTATATAGTGAAATTTAGACCTATATGAGGCATTTGAGGAACACTTAATGACTTTTTAAGGGTGAATTAAGGTTAGATTAGTCTTGGATAAGTATATCATAAATAATGACTTTAAACACATCATTTTACCTCATGTAATTAATTTAGAAAAGGCATCCCATTGGTAAAGCTCTTCCTTGTTGAAATGGCTTAGACATGCTTAAAACCATAAGAATTAAAAAACTTAAACTTTCCAAACTACCTTAACTTTGTCAAAAGATAATATTGTTAAATAATATTTAAGACCGCTCTCTAAACCTCATGAGACATTTTAACACCATATACTCAATCAAGGGTCATCATGAGGACCTACTACATCACCTAAGGACCCAAGACAACCATGTCATAGGATGAATTCACAAGACGGTTTTAGTGCATTACTGAGACTTTGAGCTCAGATTGATGATCATATTTTGTTATTGGAATAAGAAAGCAAGAGACTTTTTAGACTTTGTACTGTGATATCTTTTTTGTTGGAGAAACTGTTCTTATGTCTTTTTCCTTAATATATTTTTTGTTCCTTTAATTCAACAAGTAGAATTAGTGAAAGTAGTCAGGAAGGCATCCTGAAGTTAACTATGGAGAGACTTTGTGCCCCCATAATTATCTTTCAGTGTGTTTTCTTCTCATTTCTGTGTAAAGGACCTTGGGATGACTTTGTCCCCTCATTGTCCTTAATATCTTACTCTTGAAAATTTAGGTGAAGACTTTGTGTTGCATCTTGATTTGCTGGTTACTATGTCTTTGGTTACATTTTGCATTTACTACCAGAAGTATTCTTGTGGTTTGCTAAATAGTACTTCTGAAAGAAGAGGAGTGCTTTCTTTCATTTCCCTTGAGTTTTTCCTTTGATTTTCATGCATCATCTCTGAAGAAAGAGAGATGGATGGTTTGTCCTACCCTTGAGTATTATTTTATGTTTATATATATATATATATATATATATATATATATATATATATATATATATATATATATATATATATATATATATATCCATAGGGAACCTCCCCTTGATGAGAGGAGAGATTAGTCCCCTTTTGATGTGGTAAACCTACACATTTAGATGACCAATCTTCCTACTTTAGCTAATCAGACCTATTTTGTTTATCAGTACGCTGATCGACAAAATATTCAACCAACAGTTTTTGGTGACTCCGCTAGGGATATAACCCATTATCATTATAACCCTTATCCATTACAGACTCTGGTGACTCTATTACTTGTCTTACCCATTATCCATTTATAGACTTACCATCTTCCTCCACCTCTGTTATTTTATCTAGTCTATAAAACTAGAGCTGTTGGGAAAGAACACATAGTTTAAAGCCTCAATCTTCAACTAAAGCAAGGCCAATTCTTTTCCATTTTTGTTTCACAATCTGGCAAATTCAAGGTATACATGAAGCCAAATGGCTAAATTTATCATTGACCCTGTATTCAAGTTGATACAACAAAGTGATTTTGATCTGTTTCCTTCACCATCTCATCTCCAACGAACCAAGAACTTTCCTTCTATTAAAGCCAGATCTCCATTGCTAGATGAAATATCCACTTTTACTATTGATAAAGCTTTGCCAATAATTACCCATTTGAGATTTGTTATTCCTCCTTTTCATAATCCTATAATGGTAGTTCAAGGCCCCTGGGGTAATGCTTTTGGTCCTCTCAATCTTACTCCACCTATAAATGAGCTTCCATGCAGTTCAAGGAAGAATTTACCTAAATTTTATAGTGATGGGAAAGTTCATCCTAATGAACACATTGCAGCATTCAGCATAGCCTGTGGCATAATTGAAGTAGAATTTGAAGATGTGGAAGTCAAGATTTTTATGGAGACACTAGAAGCTGTTGATGTAGACTGGTTTTATCATCTATAAGCTCGGTCAGTAACTGATTGGAATACCCTCAAAGATAAGTTTGAAGCCAAATTCAAACCTGTAGAAGATGCACATGCACTATTGGCTCAACTTACATAGATGAAGAAAGAGCCTCATGAAACAATGAGGGACTTCATAGCCAAATTTGACAAATTGAGGAACATAATTCCTGTAACTGCTCGACCTACAGCTAAGAATCTCAAATGTTTCTTCATTAATTCTTAGTTACCTAAAGTCAATTTTCTTTTGAGATGTGCTGGTCAAATAGATCTTGTTGTAGCTCAACTTTTGGCCACTGAGGTAGAAGATGATCTCATCTTAGTAGGGAAGATAAGAAGAGATCCAAATAGAAATAGATCCTCATCATATTTTGAATATTCATCTATAGGCACCATTGATCTAATGGTGCAAAAGCTGGCAAATGAAGTGCTAACCTTGAAAAGACAAATGGCACAAGGAATGTGTTTTGCTCCTTCATACATATAAATCAATCATATCAAGGTAATACTACTAGGAATCAAGGGCAGTCAGATTATCTTCCTTACCCACAAGGGAAACTTGCCCTTGAAGCTCCTCCAACCAACTGAGTAGTTGGATATTTGGAAATAGAACATGCTTTCTCTTTCCGACCTGAGTTTGAGCAAGAAAATGACATTGATCTCTCCATAGAGGATCAAGAAGAATCAGTTCCTGACTCCAACATTAGTTTCCTAAATTATAAGGATGAACTCAGAAGTAGAGGAGAAGCTTTTGATGGATCATATGCAGTGTTTACTAGGTCTAAGAACCAATCAGTCCAACAAATTGATAAAGGGAAGATAAAAGAGCAACCTCAAACAAAAATTACAATTTCTAAACATGGAACCACTATGTCTTTCCAGTCAAAGGATCTGGTGATCACTCAAAATGTAAGTACATCAATTTCACCTTCACCTTCTACTTTAATTTCACAAACTAGGCCTCCTCCCATCCCTCCTAAAACTCAAAAGGTAGAAATACCTTCCTGTGTTCCTAGTATAATTCAACCATTTGACATAATTGATCAGGTCAAGAAGACCAAAATTCAAATGTCTAAATTTGAATATTTATAGTCCAATCTTGATCAATTGGATAGGTTGGTCCAATGTGTCAAGAACCAAACCATCCCTACAAGACAAGAGGTTAAGAAAATAATTCTTGATTCCCCAAAGAACATGCCTATTCTAAATAATCTTGTCATTACTCCTCCAGCTGCCCCTAGGAAAATAGAACCTTTTTATGTTTCCTTATTAATAAATGGTTATCAACTCAATAATTGCATCATTAATTTTGAGGCATCTGACAATGTCATGCCTAATAAAGTAGCTGAGTCTCTAGGCCTCACACTGACCAAGACATTTCAGAGATGTTTCTCCATGGAGAACAAGTAAGTACCACTACTGGGGCAAATCAAAGATGCCCAATTTTCATTGGCAGCCTTTCTAGAGAAGAGAATCAAGATGATTGTCTTGGTGGCTAATGTCCCAGCATCCTATGGCATTTTGCTTGGATGAAATTTCTATAAGGATGTGGGAGGAGAACTAAGCATGGACCTGATTGATGCAAGGATCCCCGTACAAGGTGTAATGAAGAAGTTGCTCCCTGAAAAGGAAGCAAAATACATGGTATCCCAAACATCAGCCCTTACAACACAATTTTTTTTTGAGTATTTAGGTAGGGGTAATTATTTCTTGACCACAGAGAATGTTCATGTTTCTACAGATGAAAGTCCTATAGTTGAAAATCTAGGAATTGATCTGAACAAGACTTTAGGAGAATTGGTAGGGTGCAATACAAATAAGGAAGGATCTTCCATCTCTAATGAAGAGAAATCTGATAAGAGATCAAATTTTGATGATGCTTGGATCCTAGAATCTGATGGCAGCAATTCTTCCACCAATGAAAGAGTCAGGACTGTGTTGATATCACCTCAAAGATATATTATTTCCTCATGTAATTTACAATTTAACAACACCAACAACACATTTGGATGTGAATCTCTATTGCTTGAATTAAAGATTACTCAAGATGAAGAGATCAAACTCCTCCACATCAAAGGAGATGCTAAGCTGATAGTTGGTCAGGAGTTTGATGTGGACAATCCAATCATGTGCTGCACTGAACCAAAAGAATAACCAATTATGGTAATGGACCATGCTGCTGCAAATCAAAATCAAGCAAAGGAACCCTTTGCCAAGAAAGCAAAGAGTTATGGCTTTCAAATTGAAGAACACATCTTGTCATGGGGTGAAAAGAAGAAAGAGCCAAGAGGAGGATGCAAAAAATTAGTTTCCTAGTGGAGAGTTCCATTTGCTCGTCAGCGTTTCTAGGGACAAAATGGTTTCTTGCTAGTTTACCAAGATAGCACACTATTTTCACTGCTCTCAAGAAATATCATCTAAAACACTTCAACTATTGAAGTATCAGATCATTACATTTGTATATATGTATATTTGTATAATTTTTAATTCTGTCCTGTTTTGTTTATCTCCATTTTTGATGCCTTTCATTTTTGGGTAACATGAATCCAAAACCCAATGGTACACATGAAGACATTGGAGATTATGGATTCTACTCCCTTCAATTCTTTTTTCAATTGATAGAATTTCCCCAACTATAGCCAACTGTTGTCCCCCAAAAATATCACTCATTTTTGGGACAACATTTGAACTATTTTGGTCCTATAGACCACAATTGTCTATTCCCTTTCTGAACTTTGTCCTGGGCATTCAAATTCCTCATTTTTCAAGCTTCTCAAGAATCTATGGACTCTATAGGCCAAGTTCAATGGGATTTACAGGTTGATTTCTATGAACTTCATTTCTACAAACTCTGTAGGCAAGTTCATTTTTATAGGTTTAAAGGCTTCTGTAGGTGGGTTCAATCAATAGAATCAGTTTCCAACACTTAGTCATTTTTGAGATTGGTTCAGTGCCTTAGTTTAATAAAAAATGTCCATCAGCAAGCATCTGAGCAAGGATCCAACCATTGAACCATTGAACCATTGAACCTTGAACCATTTTGGTTCAATGGGTTCAACAAGTTTAAAGGTTCAACATCATTGGCAAGAGTTAAGCGCTTCATCAAGGTTCAAAGTTCAACCGCTTCAAGGTTCAATGACTTCAAAACACTTCTTCAAAAAAAAGAAGGCTTAAACCATTGAACCATTGAACCACTTTGGTTCAAGGGTTCAATGGGTTCAAGGTTTAACAAGTTCAACACATTTGGTTCAATGAAGGAATTTCCAAAGGACTTAGCCAAATCAAAGGGAATGAACCATTGAACTGTTGAACCAAAGGTTGGTTTAATTCATTTGGTTCAATGCTTTTGGTTCATCACCTTGGTTCATCAACCTTAGTTCACTCAATTGGTTCATCACCTTGGTTCATCAGCCTTGATTCACTTAGTTTGTTCATCGGCTTGGTTCATTACCTTGGTTTAAAGGAGTGGTTTAATGCTTTGGTTCATTCAATCAGTTCAATTAAATGGTTCATCTATCAGGTTCAAAGCTTGGTTCATCAGCTTAGTTTAAATCTTGGTTCAAGGCTTGGTTCAAAGCGTGGTTCAAAGCTTGGTTTAAAGGAGCAGTTTAAATAAAAAGTTCAAAAGAGCCTCCTGAAGGACAAGTGCCCTTGTGGAGGGCACTTGGTCGACAAAAACACCCTTTAGAATAGTCATTTTCAAGGAAATAGTTAAGGTAAATTCTTTCAAAATTTTGTTTAAGGTAGACAAAGTCATAATTATTTTAGACTTTTGTCTGAAGCAATTCTTTCAGACAAAAAGTCTGAAAGAATTTGGAAAAGCTGTGGGCAGAAAGACCCAAGAAATTTCCAAAGAGACAAAACAATTCTATAGACTTTTTGTCCACAAGAAAATGCCCACGGAGAAAGGCTGGGGAAAATGCCTATGGAGAAAGCCTGAGGAAAATGTCCATGGAAAAAGCCCATGAGAAAGCTTTATAGGACTGCAAAAGATAAAAGGCTGCCAAAGGACCCCAAATGGCAGTTGCCCTTATGGAACACTCTTAGCTACCAAATTAAAGGACTCTCCCCCAAATCCAAAGGGTCACCTTCCCTTGAGGAGTATCAAAAATAGGAAAACCAAAGAAGGACCAAGGGGTGATGCACTCGAAGACATCAAATTCAAGAATAATGAACTAGCCATTAGAAGCGTATTGACGGGTACACGAACGTCAATTTCAAAGCTCATAAAATAGTTGTTGATCTTTGTAATCTATAGACCCAAATGCGTTAACAGGCTTTAAGGCCAAGAACAATATGAAGTGATTAAGGAATAGAGTATCAAATTGAATCAAGGACCCAATTCAATTAACTAGAAAAGGAGGAATGATGAAGAAGAATCATATCACTAGGTGGACATTAAAAGAGGCAAACTTTCAATAGCATGACTTGTTTCTCTACATTGAGAAAAATGAATGGGTATATGCCCCTAAATTCTAGCCTATATTCTTAACAAATTTCAATGTAACATGATGTGTTACTGTTCTCAAGTCCTTCTTGATGAGGCTATATAAGGGACTCTTTTATTGTAAATCTATCTCTTTTTGACAATTAGAAATGAAACTCTGCCCAAATTGGAAGGCATTACAGAGACTTTGAGATTAGAATACTGATCAGATTTTGTTATTGGAATAAGAAAGCAAGTGACTTTTTAGACTTTGTCCTATGATATCTTTGTTTTTGGGGAAATTGTTCTTATGTCTTTTTCCTTAATATATTTTCTATTCCTTTAATTCAACAAGCAAAATTAGTGAAAGTAGTCAGGAAGGTGTCCTGAAGTCAACTGTGGAGAGACTTTATGCCCCCATAATTTCATTTTAGTGTGTTTTCTTTTCATTTCTATGTAAAGGACCTTGGGAAGACTTTGTGCCCTCATTATCCTTCGTATCTTACTCTTGAGCAATTCAGGTGAAGACTTTGTGCTGCATCTCAATTTGCTGGTTACTACATCTTTGGTTACATTTTACATTTACTACTAGGAGTATTCTTGTGGCTTGATGAATAGTACTTATAAAAGAAGAGGAGTGCTTTCTATCATTTCCCTTGAGTTTTTATTTTGATTTGCACACATCATCTCTAAAAAAAGAGAGATGGATGGTTTTTCCTACCCTTGAGTATTATTTTCTATATATATATATATATATATATATATATATATAGCATATCCATAGGGAAGCTCTCCTTGATGAGAGGTGAGATTAGTCCCCTTTTTATGTGGTGAACCTACACATTTGGATGATGAATCTTCTTAGTTTGGCTGATCAGACCTATTTTGTTTATCAGTATGCTAATCGACAAAATATTCAACCAACAGTTTTTGGTGACTCCACTGAGGATATAACCCATTACCATTATAACCCTTATCCATTATAGACTCTGGCGACTCCATTACTTGTCTTAACCACTATCCATTTATAGCCTTACCATCTTCCTCCACCTCTATTATTTTATCTAGTCTACAAAACTAGAGCTGCTGGGAAAGAACACATAGTTTAAAGCCTCAAGCTTCAAACTGAAGCAAGGTCAATTTTTTTCCATTTTTGTTTCACAATCTGGTAGATTCAAGGTATACATGAAGCTAAAGGGATAAATGTATCATTGACCCTATATTTGAGTTGATACAACAAAGTGATTTCGATCTATTTCCTTCACCATCTCATCTCCAATGAACCAAGAGCTTTCCTCCTACTAAAGCCAGATCTCCATTTCCAGATGAAATATCCACTTCTACTATTGATAAAGCTTTGGAAATATTTATCCCTTTGAGATTTGTTTTTCCTCCTTTTTATAATCTTATAATGGTAGTTTAAGTCCCCTAGGGTAATGCTTTTGGTCCTCTCAATCTTACTCCACCTCTACATGAGCTTCCATGCAGTTTAAGGAATAATTTCCCTAAATTATATGGTGATGGGATAGTTCATCCTGATGAACACATTTCAACCTTTAGCATAGCCTGTGGCGTAATTGGAGTATAATTTGAAGACATGGTAGTCAGGATTTTTGTGGAGACACTACAAGGTGCCACTACAGATTAGTTTTATCATCTATAGGCTTGGTTAGTAACTGATTGGATACCCTCAAAGATAAGTTTGAAGCCAGATTCAAACCTAAAGAAGATGCACATGCACTACTGGCTCAACTTACATAGATGAAGAAAGAGCCTCATGAAGCAATGAGGAAATTCATAGCCAAATTTGACAAATTGAGGAATAAAATTCCTGTAATTACTCAACCTACAGCTAAGAATCTCAAATACTTCTTCATTAATTATCAGTTACCTAAAGTCAGTTTTATCTTGAGACGTGTTGGTCAAATAGATCTTGTTATACCTCAACTTTTGGCCACTGAGGTACAAGATGATCTCATCTTAGTAGGGAAGATAAGAAGAGATCCAAACAAGAATAGATCCTCATCATCTTCTGAATATTCGTCTAAAGGCACCACTGATCCAATGATGTAAAAGTTGAAAAATGAAGTGCTAGCATTGAAAAGACAAATGACATAAGGAATGCCTTCTACTCCTTCATATAGAGATATGCCAAGAAGGACATTTCCAAATCAATCATATCAAGGCAATGCTGCCATGAATCAAGGGCAGTCAGATCATCTTCCTCCCCCACAAGGGAAAATTACCCTTGAAGCTCCTCCAACCAAATCAACAGTTAGATATTTAGAAATAGAACATGCTTTCTCTTTCCAACCTAAGTTTGAACAAGAAAATGACACTGATCTCTTCATGGAGGATCAATAAGAATCAACTTACAATGCCCACATTAGTTTCCTAAATTATCAAGATGAACTTGGATGCAAAGGAGAAGATTTTGATGGATCATATGCAGTGTTTACCGGGTCTAAGAACAAATCAGTCTAGCAAACTGATAAAGGGAAGATAGAAGAGCAAACTTAACCAATAATTAGAATTGCTAAACGTGGAAGCACTCTACCTTTCCAGTCAAAGGATCCAGTGATCACCCAAAATGTAAGTACATCAATTTCACCTTCATCTTCTACTTCAATTTCACAAACAAGCCCTCCTCCCATCCCTTTTAAACCTCAAAAGGTTGAAATACATTCCTATATTCCTAGTCTAATTCAGCCATTTGACATAATTGATCATGTCAAGAAAACCAAAATTTAAATGTCTGAATTTGAATATTTGCAGTCCAATCTTGATCAATTAGATAGGTTGGTCCAATGTGTCATGAACTAAACCATCCCTACAATACAAGAGGTTAAGAAAAGAATTCTTGATTCCCCAAAGAACATGCCTAATCCAAATAATCTTGTCATTACTCCTCCAGATGCCCCTAGGAAAATAGAACCTTTCTATGTTTCCTTATTGATAAATGGTTATCAACTCAATAATTGCATCATTGATTCTGGGGCATCTGACAATGTCGTGCATGCTAGAGTAGCTGAGTCTTTGGGCCTCACACTGACCAAGACATTTTGGATATGTTTCTCCATGGAGAACAAGTAAGTACCACTACTGGGGCAAATCAAAGATGCCCAATTTGCATTGGCAGCCTTTCTAGACAAGAGAATCAAGATGATTGTCTTGGTGGCTGACATCCCAGCATCCTATGGCATTTTGCTTGGATGATATTTTTGCAAGGATGTGGGAGGATAACTAAGCATGGACCTATCTGAGGTAAGGATCCCTGTACAAGGTGTAATGAAGAAGTTTCTCCCTAAAAAGGAATCAAAATACGTGGTCACCCAAACATCAGCCCTTACAACACAAATTCTGTTTGAGTCTTTAGGCAGGGGTAATTATTTATTGACCATAGAGAATGTTCATGTTTCTATAGATGAAAGTCTTGTAGTTGAAAATCTAGGAATTGATCTGAACAAAACTTTAGGAGAATTGGTAGGGTAAAATACAAATAAGGAAGGATCTTCCATCTCTAATGAAGAGAAATTTAATAATAGATCAACTTTTGATGATGCTTGGATCTTGGAATCTGATGGCAAAAATTCTTCCACCAATGAAGGAGTTAGGACTGTGTTGATATCCCCTCAAAGATATATTCTTCCCTCATGCAATTTACAATTCAACAACATCAACAACATAGCTGGATATGAATCTTTGTTGCTCAAATTGAAGATTGCTCAAGATGAAGAGATCAAACTCCTCCACATCAAAGGAGATGTTAAGTTGATAGTTGGTTAGGAGTTTGATGTGGACAATCCAATCATGTGCTGGACTGAACTAGAAGAACAACCAATTATGGTAATGGACCATGCTATTGTAAATCAAAATTAGGAAAAGGAATCCTTTGCCAAGAAATCAAGAAGTTATGGCTTTCAAATTGAAGACCACATCTTATCATGGGGTGAAAAGAGGAAAGAGCCAAGAGAAGATGCAAAAAATTGGTTTCCTAGTGGAAAGTTCCATTCACCCATCACCATTTTTGGGGGTAAAATGGTTTCATGCTAGTTTACCAAGATAGCACACTATTTTCATTGCCTCTTAGGAAACAACATCTGAAACACTTCAACTCTTGAAGTATCAGATCATTGCATCTGTATATATGTAATTTGTATAGTTTTTAATTTTGTCTTGTTTTGTTTTTTTCCATTTTTGATGCCTTTCATTTTTGGGTAATATGAATCTATAACCCAATGGTACACATGAAGACACTGGAGATTCTGGATTCTACTCCCTTCAATTCTTTTTGCAATTGATAGAAGTTCCCCAACTGGAGCCAGCTGTTGTCCCCCAAAAATATCACTCATTTTTGGGACAACATTTGAACTATTTTGGTCCTACAGACCACAATTGTCTCTTCCCTTTCTAAAATTTTATCATGGGCATTCAAATTCCTCATTTTTCAAGCTTATTAGGAATCTACAAACTCTGCAAGCCAAGTTCAATGGGCTTTACAGGTTGATTTCTACATACTTGATTTCTACAAACTCTGCAGGGAGGTTCATTTCTATAGGTTCAAAGGCTTCTATAGGTAGGTTCAATCAAAAGAATCAGTTTCAAACACTTATTCATTTTTGGGATTGGTTCAGTGCCTTGGTTCAATAAAAAATGTCCATCGATAAGCATCTAAGCAAGGATCTAACCATTGAAACATTGAACTGTTGAACCTTGAACCATTTTGGTTCAATGGGTTTAACAAGTTCAAAGGTTCAACATCATTGGAAAGACTTAAGTGCTTCATCAAGGTTCAATGTTCAACTACTTCAAGGTTCAATGGCTTCAAAACCTTTATCAAAAAGAAGAAGGCTTGAACCATTGAACTATTGAACCATTAAACCACTTTGGTTCAAAGGTTCAACGGGTTCAAGGATCAACAGGTTCAACATGTTTGGTTCAATGAAGGAATTTCCAAACGACTTATCCAAATCAAAGGGAATGAACCATTGAACCATTGAACCAAACCTTGGTTCAACAGTTGGTTCAATGATTTTAGTTCATCACCTTGGTTCATCAGCCTCAGTTCACTCAGTTGGTTCATCACCTTGGTTCATCGGCCTCAGTTCACTCAGTTGGTTCATCAGCTTGGTTCATCACCTTGGTTTAAAATAGTGGTTCAATGCTTTAGTTCTTTCAATTGGTTCAATCAAATGGTTCATCCACTAGGTTCAAATCTTGGTTCATCAGCTTAGTTCAAATCTTGGCTCAAGGCTTGGTTCAAAGCTTGGTTCAAAGCGTGGTTCAAAGCTTGGTTCAATGGATTGGTTTAAAGGAGCAGTTCAAATCAAAAGTTCAAAAGAGCCTCCCGAAGGACAAGTGCCCTTGCGGAGGGCACTTGGTCAATAAAAACACCATTTAGAAGGGTCATTTTCAAGGAAACAGTTAAGGTAAATTCTTTCAAAATTTTGTTTAAGGCAGACAAAGTCATAATTCTTTTGGACTTTTGTCTAAAGGAATTCCTTCAGACAAAAAGTCCAAAAGAATTTGGAGAAGCTGCAAGCAGAAAGCCAGAAGAAATCTCCAAAGAGACAAAACAATTCTATAGACTTTTTGTCCACAAGAAAATGCCCATGGAGAAAGGCTGGGGAAAATGCCTATGGAGAAAGCCTGAGGAAAATTTTCATGGACTTTCTATCTATGGGAAAGTGTCCAAGGAAAAATCCCATGAGAAAGCTGTAGGACTGCCAAAGATAAAAGGCTGCTAAAGGATCCTGAAGGGTAGGTTCCCTTGTAGAGGACTCTTGGTTGCCAACTTAAAGGACACTCCCCCAAAGCTAAAGGGTCACCTTCCCTTTGGGAGGATGAAAAATAGGAAAATTGAAGAAGGACCAAGGGGTGACACGCTCGAAGACATCAAATTCAAGAACATCGAAGTAGTCATTGGAAGTGTATTGACGAGTGCACGAATGTCAATATCAAAGCTCATAAAATAGTTGTTGATCTTTGTAATCTAAAGACTTGAATGCATTCATAGGCTTTAAGGCCAAGAACAGCAGGAAGTGATTAAGGAATAGAGTATCAAATTGAATCAAGGACCCGATTTAATTAACCAAAAAAGGAGGAATGATGAAGAAGGATCAGATCACCAGGTGGACATTTAAAGAGGCAAACTTTCAATAGCGTGACTTATTTCTCTACATTGAGAAAAGAAAATGGGTAAATGCCCCTAAATTCTAGCATGTCTTCTTAACAAATTTCAATGTAACATGATGTGTTACTATTCCCTTGTCCTTCTTGAAGAGGCTATATAAGGGACTCTCTTTTATTATAAATCTATCTCTTTTTGATAACTAGAAATGAAACTCTGCCCAAATTGGAAGGCATTACTGAGACTTTAAGCTCAAATTTCTAATAATATTTAGTTATTAGCATAAGAAAGCAAGTGATTTTTATACTTTGTGTTGTGATATCTTTTTTGTTGGGGAAACTATTCTTATGTCTTTTTCCTTAATATATTTTCTGTTCCTTTAATTCAACAAGAAAAATTAGTGAAAGTAGTTAGGAAGGTGTCCTAAAGTCAACTGTGGAGAGACTTTATGCCCCCATAATTGCCTTTCATTGTGTTTTCTTTTCATTTGTGTGTAAAGGACCTTGGGATGACTTTGTGCCCTCATTGTCCTTCGTATCTTACTCTTGAGAAATTCATGTGAAGACTTTGTGTTGCATCTCAATTTGTTGGTTATTACATCTTTGGTTACATTTTGCATTTACTACTAGGAGTATTCTTGTGGCTTCTGTCATTTCCCTTGAGTTTTCCTTTGATTTACATGCATCATCTCTTAAGAAAGAGAGATAGATGGTTTGTCCCACCCTTTAATATCATATCCATAGGGAACCTCCCCTTGATGAGAGGAGAGATTAGTCCACTTACCTACACATTTGGATGACCGATCTTCCTACTTTGGCTAATCATACCTATTTTGTTTATTAGTATGTTGATCAACAAAATATTCAACCAACACATACCATGACATTCTTAACAATACCAAAATACTTTTAAGAGATATTAAAAAGACCATGGAAATATTAAGCATTATGGACAAGCTTATAGGGGTTATATTGAAACCTTTTTACTACCAGGGTTGACATTTGGCCTGGGAGGCCAAATTATCAACAAGACTTCCATAAGAGCTCCTTTTATTTAGTTATTTGATTTAGTTCATGGAGAGTGATATTATCCTTGATATTTTTCATATCCTCAACATTGTATTTATTTTAAATCTAGCCTCCCAGGCTAAATGGCAACTCCTATAACCAATTTTTTTTCCATAACACCCACCCAAGCATGCACATGGTGATCTCTTGCATGATGATGTTTCATAAATTACTTCTTGAATTCATTTAACACTATTAGAGGTATTGTATAGTTTATTTATGAACTCATCTTGACATAGATGTTTTGAGGTCTATTTTTGGATCTGATAGTGGTCATTATGGCCCTTGAGTGAGTGAGAAAGAGAGTGTGTAAAGATGTTTTGGGGGCATATAAGGATTTTCTAACTAATTTTTAACAAGATTAAGGTCTCCTAGTAGAAATTAAGGTAGTTTAACAATATTAAGGTTTCTAATCCTTATGGTTTTAGTCATATATAGGTCATTTCAAGATGAAAGAGATAATTATTATCAATATTAATGATGTCCAAGCTTCATTTTATTCATAGTGTGGATCCTATTAATATGTTTAAAGTCATTCTATATGGCCTATTTATTTAATCTTGTTTCAATCCTTGATTAGCCCTTTCAATGCACCAAGTGATCCTCAAAGTGTAAACATGCCACATGATTCTATATGCTTATAAATTTTTATAAAAATGGGATATTTTATTTTCTCATTGATTGTAAGGCTCTTAAAATATCCCCTAAGCCATCACTAGGTAGTTTCATATCATAAAGGGTCATTTTATAAGTAAAATCCACCTCCCCACTCATCAATTGGATCCCACACATGTTAAAATATGTCTCTTAAGCTCCCCCAAACATACCAATAGTTTTTAAAGATATTTTACTCAATTTTTCCCTCTCTCTAACCTCTTCTGGTAGTTTAAGGCTTGAAACATGGAAAAATGAAAAAAAAGAAGTGCTTTTAGGGGATTTTGTAGGTTGTATGAACCTATACAGTCATGTCCATACATCGGGGGGAAAATATTCTAGGTGGGGTAATTTTAGGTATTATAGTGAGTTTTTATGATTATATGACTTAAAACATGCTCAAAAACATTCTTATCTCTATACCAAGCTCTTTCATGATCCAAGAAAGTGTTCAGGTTTTCACTCATTACATATAGAAGAGAGAATATCAAGATCTATATCTTTGGGGAAATGAAGTAGATATATTAACCTTATTATTAATTTAAATTATATAAAAATACATGTCATATACTCTATGAATAAATGCTAACCATTTTGGAAATGTAGATATCTTCTTGATCAGTGCAGGGGGTTGAAATGGTAATGGTTTTATTGAATTTTTTAAGAGTTTATGCAAATAAACACTTGGTCTGTGTTCTTGTGGTCCTCATAGACCATATACATCACCCACCACCTCTAATTCACACATGTGAGATTATATTAATGATAAATATATCATCTAACATTATCTATAGGATACAAACAATTTTTCAATGATGTGAAGAGTATTCAGTCCATATGCATGAAGTTTAATAGTGTTTCAGGGTGAAACAATGGAGTCTTTGAGTTATCCATTCCTTCAAGGTTTGATTTTAATGTTATATAACTCCAAATATTTAAAATAGTATCTCCAAGTGAATATTACCTACATGTCTAAGTTTCCTTGTAGGAGAAGGTAGTATGTTGCATAATAATGGTTTGAATGTTATCAAAACATTGTAAGGATAGATAAAGAGTGTTGATTTCATACCATAATGTCATTATTTAAAGTTTTTAAAATTTTATTATGACCTTTCATACCTAATAACTATCAATCTACGTTCAAACATTTTCACAGTCTTGTTTGGAAAATATTAAGGTTATTTAGTAAAAGTTGAGATTTTTGTAGGATCCTAGGTTCCCTTTTCCCATTGCATATACCTCATTAATAACCCCAATAATGTTTCATTCTATTAAGTATATATGTGGAGATGTCTAAGGTCCTTAAAATAAATATTAGTTGTGAAATCAAAGTTCAATCCAAGCCCTCAAAGAGCCTCTCCTTTACGACAACCTCATCACTATAATTTCAACCTAGTTTAAGCCCTATATCCAAATTTTAAGCTCAACATGACCTCATAGTCACCAACCTTAGGCCATCACTTCTACCCAAGTCCAAGATATGGAATCAAGGACTAAACACTCTATAAGGTTATTAATAACCATTAGTTACATAAATAAATAAATAATTTGAACCTATAGGGTAAGATTATGCCTAAATGGCTTGATTAGATCTATTAGGCCATAAAATGGTATACATGCCTATGACTATAATGTAAGACACTTTGCATGAAAGGTATTATGTAGATTGAAGGGTTTGAAAGGGTATATGTAAGTGAAAGCTATATTTTTATGATATGGTGCTCAAACTAACCTCAAGGTGATATTAAGGAAGGAATTCATGGACATATTTTTGATAGACCTAAAACCACTTATATGTAGGATCACTAGAAGAATTGGTAGAATTGTGGACATAACGCAAAGACATACAATGAATGGATGAATAAGAGTATATAAATTACTATCTAATTAATATAAACCTATAATAGGTGATTTAGTTCAATTGTGAGAAGGAAAAAAGATTTGAATGGCCTTTTAGGCATATCAGGCCTAAAATAGATTTTCACAACCTTGATCAAAACAATTATGGTATTTATATGATTTGAAGATATTAGAATGATGAAAATTTTAGTAAAAGTAGTGTTAATTACATGATATGGTTTCTAACATGTTAAAATCATCAAATACAACTAATAATACACTTTATAAAGCCCCTAGGGCCACATAAGCATGACATCCTATAAACCCTAAGATAAGATGTATAAAGAATATTCATGATTGAAAGAGAATCCAAATAATGTTACAACTCTTGGGAACATGATAAATATGTATAAATATCCATAAATGCTACACTTTAAATGGAAAGGGATACACATACCCCCATACTACTTCAAATCATGCTTAGGTTGAACAAGTAAAACAATGACCTTCAAGGTAAAACATGAGGAAATGAAGAGAGAGTTGGAGTTTTGGAAGCTAGACATAGCTATAGAAGGATGAAAATTAATTAAATAAGGTGTTTGGATGTTGATTAAATCCTAAAACCACCTATAGGTAATTCAAACTACTAACACTTAGTTGAGGCTTATTAGGCTTAAAATCCACTCCTGAAGGCTACAAACCCCACCACCACCTTGGTCCATACTAATATGTCCATAGGATTGATAGACATGATAAGGTATGGGATGACAATAAATTTCCAAAATGAAGTATGCGAAGTATGGAAATAAAAGAGAATCCAAACTTGATGTTAATACCCTCTTCAAGTTCCATACTCCAAGTAACCAACTCAAATTGTCTATTGAAATGCTTTGATATTTCATAACATAAGGACTCAGGGAAAATGGTTTTATAATGAGTTGGTAACCCCTATAGATTCAATATCCATGGAAGAAAGATTTGATTTTAGGGGCCCACCTTTATGATCATTTTTAAGACTATAACCATGTCTAGAAGGCCTATAGAGATCTCAAGTTTCACCAACTTGCACTCATATAACCACACACAAAGTGCATGGGAACCAAATGTTTTTATGATTTTTAGGGGGTTTATAGATTAAACATCTATTACCATAAGTTTAGGATTAGACGTATACTCTTTATGAATAATCATTAAGATGGTAGACATCTAAAATCTTACTTAAACCTAAGACATACCTGACTTGGGAAAATCTAAGCTTTTGGAAACAAAACACTCCTAATTGACATCATAAACACTTGAAACATCTATTCTAGTTAGAGGAGACTCTGCTCATGGTACTTAGTTGTACGAACCTATATGAAATTATTAGATCTGGTACTTTTTTAAAGATTTTAATAGAAAATAGAGAGAAATGTTGTTTAAGTAATTTCTAATCATTAGAAGGGGAAGTTTGAAACTAGTTTCATCTTCCCAAGACACTAGTTTCTCAATTTTATACCTAGAAATGCCTATGCAAGTCCATACCAACTAGCCAATCTATAGATGATAAAATAAAGTGGCCTAGTCAACTAGAAAAGGTAAAGTTATAGGAGTGAGATAATTAAAAGGGATTATTAAATGATGTAGGATGTTGATTCAGACCTAAGACTCACCTATTCAAATATTCTTAACATCTCATATAGGCTTTCATGGCCACCAAGCATAAACAACCAAGTAATTAGGCCTATTTGGCCTATTTGGTCAACCATAAGAGATGAATTTGGCATATAAAGGATATTTTAATAGTTAATATAAGGTCATTACCCTTGTAAATTATGCATAGGGGCAAAAATATAACTTCTCATAACCATTATGAAGGATAGGATAATTACCAATCTTGGTCAACATGCACAAAAGGAACTAGGCTATTATATGCCTCATGGTGACTTGTTTAAACCTCTTTAATGTCCTTATAAATACCATAAGAGGAATTATTGAAAATTTTTAGGCATAAATATTCTATAAAGGGAGTCAAAAAAGTTATTTTTAGCCTCCATCACTCCACCCCAACACCTAAAGGGCCCAATTATGAGTACTAATGCATGGAGAGTCATATGAAGGACTAATTGTAACTACTATAACTATAGTATGATTAGTATATGGTCATTTATGACCTATTATATTAATCTACATGACATATTTCCCTCTGTCTCTCTTCTAATAATTTTATATATTTAGGCCTTAAGGCCTTGATTTGTATCCCTCACATGGGTATGAGGATACTCTACCTAGATTTACACTTATTTGTATCCCTCACATGGGTATGAGGATACTCTACCTAGATTTACACTTTGTAAACCTATTAGATTGATGAATATATTGTTATAGCTCCCTCATGTTGATATATAGTGTTTTATGCTTATTTTTATTTGTATATGTGGTGGAATTCTCTCCATTACAGGTCCTTGTCTCACCTAGATGTTAATACGATGTCTTATGTAGGTCATGTGGTGTGTAGAAGAGTGAAGTAATAAATTTTTAGTGTAACTTGAATATTAAGTGCCTTAAACCAGACCTTAATATAATGTCCCTCATGTTATATCATGTAACATAGCCTCCATATGAAACACTTTGTCATAGGATATTCTGAAGGTGGTTGTTTAGTTGATTATTTAGTCTACTAGTATTATCAGAGGTCATTTTGAGTGGATGAATGATCATATTGGTACATCACCACCCTTAAATTAGGTTTATTTTATTCACACTATATCTATTTTTACCCCATATTATTAGGTTTTAGTGGATTAATCCCAAACATGAACTAATGGAGGTATCCCCATAATCTAGAGGTCTAACACAATTATAGGTCACCCACAACCTTGGGATATTCCCATGTTAGTCCAACCTTGAAATTAGGACTGAATAAACCTCATTATATGGTGTAGGTTAGAGAGATAATAGTTTTATCATGCTCAATGGGACCATATTCAAGTATTGGAGACTGACTTGTAGCCTTGTAATCATCTCAGAGATTTCAAGCACCTCAGTAGCATATTTATAATTAGATTCCATATTAGAAGGAATCAAAAAGTCATCATTTAAAAGTTAAGTAAGGTTCTTATTCATGATTCACATTATTTTAGATATGTTTTGTGAAGATTTATGGATGCATATAGGTCATAATTCTATCATACACCTCCTTATCGATAACCCTATTACCCATGCTAGCCTTATGATGTCTATCACCAACAACATCTTGAACCTTACCCCATTTATGAGTCTTATTCACCTCCTTGGGAACCATATTATCCTCCTAATCAATCATATCACTAACTTATTATTCCTTATAGTTAGCCTAAACCAAGTAATGTGATTTGAGCTTAGAAATTGAGAAGCTACAGGAGGAAAGAGATAAATTAAAAGAATGCCTTAAGCAAAAAAAGGAAGTTAAACACCAATAATTTATCCATCAGTAAAACACCCCTTAAAACAAAGAGAAACTAGCCAAGGTAATCACTCCATCTCCTTTCATTATCTCTATGATCATTGGAGACTTCTTGGTTTATAATTACTTGTTTGATGATAAATCAAGTACTTCATTTATCCCTAAGCCAGTGGTTGATAACTTAAATTTGATGTATGAGCCTACTTCCAACATAAAATTACAATAGAATGGATTAGCTAAAAATAATTTTGGACTCATCATAAACCTACAACTCACCTTTAATGTTTACCTTAAGATCTCAATTACATAGGACATTATTATTGTATATTTACCACATTGTTTTGATCTATTTTTGTATAGTGACTTTATGGCCAAGATTGGGGGGTACTTATCCTTAGAAATGTCTTACATTGTCTACATGTTTGGGTAAAATATAGGAGTCATAATCATATCTAGAACACTCTCCAAGTTTCAATTTGAGACTTTCACACTAAACACCTCAATTCTAGATTTCCCTAATTCTCCTACCCCTAATCATGTTCCTTGTGTTCTAGATGTCTTTCAAGATCCACCTATGCCTCCTTAAGAGCCTATAATAAATTCATCTTGGAGGCCTTCATTTACTAGAACACTAGATTATTTTATGCCTATCCTTGAAATAAAACCTTATCCTATGCATATTTAGATTCAAGAAGAAGAGAAATGTATAGAGTCTAGTTCAAGAGATGTTTCAATTTTTCCAAGTTCCCCATCATCCCTCCATACTACATACCTTCATGATCATCAAGGTACATACAAATTTGACAAAGTAATTGGATAATGGAAGAAGGATAATATGGTGTCCAAGTTTGATACTCTAAAGTCTACAAGTTGGAAAATCACCCTATCAATTATCAAGTAAACCGATGAATTACTTTTCCCTCCCACCCTCTCCTCTTGTGAAGAGGAAAAAAATACATTGAACATAGGTTTTTAATATCCAAGTATAAGGAATAATTTTTCAAGACTAATTAGTGGGGTGGTATCTCTCCAATAACTTGATCATGTTGTAGTTGTAGATGAGTTTTAAACATAATTTAAAGAGGATGATTCAAGAACCTATGATGATGAGATCATTATTGGTACCTCTATTCATCCTAGTATATTATAATGTGAGCATGAAATAAATTTTGATTATGTAAAGTAATCACAATGGAATGATGGTGAATTAAATGAAGATAAAGCACAAATAACTTCTATAATAAAAAAATCATGAAAATAACCCACATGAAACCATTGTTGAATCGAAGAGAATTTCAATTAAGCTCGAATATCCTTGGTAGAAGTTATACCATGAGTTTTTAGGTGATATTAAAGAACTAAGCATGACATCTTGGAATGGTGAAATAGGGCAACATGTTGAGGTTTCAAATGAAGACACCATTAATGATTTTGATAATGAAGAAGGTAATTTAGGTTTATAAAATCCATGATAGAGTTAATTAGACCTTGAATGGATTGAAGAGATACCATTATCCATAGAATATGAGGATGACCAAGATACAATAGAATAAGAGACATGTTGTGCCTTTGTGGAAGATTTGGGGATACTTAATCAACATGATGCTTCATAAGTAAATGGTAAGTATTATAGTAAACCCCATGAATTTTAAATTGATCATGAAGATATGACCTTATAGGAAGACTTAGGGAACTTTTGTTCAAGTTTAGATGATCCACTTCTACCCCATGAGGAGCTTGGGAATAGTCTTGAAAAGAACACTATGGTAGTTGATCATTCTAAGTCTCATAGGTAGAATTAAAGAGAACCTAATGAAATGTTACATCCATGATTGTAAAATTATCAAGAAGTTAAAGGCCTTGAGAAAAAACCATCTCAAATGGATCATAATGATGAAACTAACCAAGTCTTACCAGTTGAGTTGTCAAGGAAATCACCAATTGAGAACATGATAAATTAGGAACAACCCATGACTGAGGTAGAAATTAGACTATTGATGCAAGGATGTCAAGTTCATGATTGGTTGTTAGACTCATATGACCAACTCATGAACCTAAGGATGGATCTATAAGGTCTATCTACTCTCCCAAGAGACCATGAACATACCAATGCCTCCAAATACAAGTGAGAGTTCTCATATAGTGAAGAATGTTTGATTAGACTCAAATCAAGACATGGAAATTAGACCTCATGGTGACATAGTGTCAAATAGGTTTTCCATTTTATCTCAAAGGAGAGAAAAGTTTAGTTTTATGTTATTTTTTCAGAGTTTTTTCTATCTTATTCTAATAAGAGTTAGCACAAGTTTTGGTAGTTCACTACCTTATTATTTTGGTGTCTTATATTTATTACTTTCCTTAGGTGCTACGTGTGTTTTATAGGTTTAGGTGTTTATTTTCATCATTGTGTCTTATGAATTTTTGTAGTCCTAGAGCTATCATAAAGTGTTAATATGTTTGGTAACCCAATAATATGGTCTTTCCATCCATGATTTCATGTTGAAGTCTTGTCACTGTCATAAAGAGTTAGTACATTCTAATAACTAGAAGGTGTTCGAATAAAAATTATTGAGAGGGTGGGGGTAAATTAGGCTTCAAAAATGTTCAATATATTACCCTTAAACATTCATGAATCATTCAATGTAACTTAGTGATCTAATAATTCCTTAATAACCAGTAACATGAACATGAAACAAGATAACACATCACATATGTGGGAAAACCTCATGGGAAATAAAACCCATTAAAACAAAGAATTAAAAAAATGGTGTATAATAAAATGTATCAAATTTATTTGAGCACCAACCAAACATGGATCACCAATCCAAAATTTATTAAGCACCCACTTAACTTTAGCAAGCACCCACTTGTTAGGAGGCTACAACCCCCTATGATTAAGCACCACCTCAATTAAAGGACACTTATATGAGACTTAAATTTCAAATAATATCAAAATACCTCTTGAAAATATATCAAATAAACTAATAAAAAAATTTCAAGCACCAACTTGTAAGGAAGCTTCAACTCCCTCTTTGACTAAACACCAACTCAACCAATCACACTTCTTTCTTCTACTCTTCCACTTAACTCTCTATCTTCTATATATTAAATATATCCACTATAATACATCATAAACACGTGTTTGATGAAAATTTGATAGTCTCTAAATATACAATCAACATATTATGATCACTTGTTTAGCTCTACTCCACATGATCTCTCTCAAAACTACCTCTACAATTCTTCGCTCAACTAACCCTATTTAAGACTGAATAGGTCATACAAACTTGATATCTAACTAAAAAACACCTATATTATATTTAATAAATTATTATATACTCTATCTTTATGGTTTACAACATGTTAACCAACCTCCTTAGGATCATTTATTTATCAATCCATTTGCTTCTTCTCAACTTAGCTTAATAGGCCTAAAATGCCTTGCTTATATAAAAGACTCTTACTCACACACATATTGATTAGATAAATACACTCACCACCTTTGTTTTATTAAAAAATATGTCTTAACATACTTTAAAAACGTTAATCAATCATAATTAGTTGGACACAACACCTCATAAGCCTTATTCCTCCTTTAGGTCTCATGGAGACCTAATTGCATTAGGCCTTCTTGTTAACATGTTACCATTTGATCCCTTGGAATACATTAAATATCCATACATAGAAAAAAAATTTAACAAAACATCCAAATACACCTTATACAACATCATCTGATATCAACAAGACCTTTTAGGCTCAACCCCTTCATGAAACCATTTAATGTTACCCAATCCTATTAGGCCTATGTACACCAAAAAATCTAACTTTCAATACTAAAGTTTAAACACACTTAATACACATAAAAATGATATAAAAAAATACGTATAATTAATATAAATTACCTTAGGGTAATTATAAAATTCATTATACTCTTTCACTTAGAACTTAAGGCTTCAAGATCAACTCATTAAAATACTCACTAAGAACTTCCAAAATACTCAAAATATAGTCATGAAACATTTGAGCACCAATACCATTTTGAACACTTTCAAAGAATCCTGATGCATTAAAAATATTCTATAACATATTTATAACATACTCAAACACAAAACTTATATGTTCTAATAACAAAATATTTGTCTTTCAGACCAATCTCATGACCTTATATCTCATAAATTAAATGAACTAGATAAGCCATTTTGGCTTCAACAATTTCATATATTTTCCTAACCTCCAAAGCTTCTTAAAAGAATAAACATGATGTAAAAGTCCTTAAAAATAGATCCATGTAATTTGATTCATAATTCTACCATGAGTACACACTCAAATTAATTTTCTCATTTATGCCTAGGTTTTGTAATATTTGCTTCATTAGGCATGTCAGTGAATGGCATAATTAGATCACCAAATTTGAACACCTAAAGATTATAACCTATATATAAACCATCAAGGACATGAAATATGGGTCTCTAACTTCTTCCTCCATCATTTTAGATACTTTGACCAAGTCAAATTTTAATTGCTATAGCAAATTATTCATAAAGAAGCCCTTTCTTCTAGGGTATTATCACTCACTTGATAACTTAGTACCACCTAGAGGTGCCTAAGAGAGTCCAAAATAATATATAATAGGTTTCCTAAGAATTTAAATCCATTATAATTAATTTTAGCAACATATTTCACATCGGGTCCTTATTAGGGTTTTAGGGAGGTTTAATACATGTTTTGGTGTTAATGATTTTTCATAAAATAATACCCCTTAAATACAAAACCAATTAATATAAATATTATCTAAGACCCTTATCCATCTATCCATAACATCTCAGGTTCCCATGCAAAGGTTACACATCCCAATGAACACCTGAAAGTACTTCTTAGGATTGCATACCTTCATTATGTGCATTCGAGAGACCTCAAAACCGCTTATACCTTTTCTTACAAACTATAACCTAATACTTCATGATAACTCCTAAAACAACTCAAATTACCTCTATCCATGCTCTCCTTCACACATTCACCTTGAAATCTAATCCTCATGCCTCATTAGTCTATGTAGGTCTAATGAATAGTCTAGGTGTAGACCAAGATTGAAGGACATACCTAGAAATAATCACTTTTAAATACTTTTGATTACATCCACACCTTAATTTTATTCTCACACAACCTTCACAAACATTCACATGCTTGAGTTTACTCACCTCATCATTCCACCATCTCATACCTTCACTATGCCATTATTAAAATCAAGATTATAATGCAATTAACACCTTGACTTGTTCCTTCCATGTCATGACCTTAATAAATCATTAAAAAAGTAGACATAAGACATAACACCACACTCATATCATTACATCATTCTCTTTATGATGAAAATAATCTTCCACAACATCATATATACCTATAACCATATGACCAAGCTTTTTATGACTTGACATCTCTATTCCATGAATGACCATACTCATGACAACTCTCATAACCACACTCTTCTCTTCTTATGATGACACTATTGTTCCCTTATTATGATGACACTCTTCTCTCTCATGATAACACTCATGGAAACACTATTTTATCTCATGCACCTACTTTTTCATGTACCCTAAAATATCACATAATTCCATCTATCCTTAGTTACCTTTGACATTAACCTTCTATCACAAGATGCTGCTTGATATCACACATAGTCAATCTTATCATGATACACCTTTGACATCAACCTTGACATTATTTTTGACATTAATGACATGTAATTTCATGAAACTATAATACATTAGGTGTCATAAAATTATCTCTTACCTTCAAATTCTCTCATGACAACATCATGATTCCAACTAAGAACCCACTCTCAATAAGATACTCATATCCACAATAATCAATCACTAATCAACACTCTCTTTATTCCACTACCATGCTCAAGCAATTGACCAAATATACCTTTGACATAAATGACCATTATGCCTTTACATGATGCACCATTTTGACATCAATGACAAAAACATGCCAACAAACTCCCTTTTTATCATTAATGGCAAATATGTTGATGGAAAACACACTATAATATGAAATCACTTCAAAATAGTACTTTTCACATTCGCTCATTCTCTCCCTTTTGAAATTAATGAAAAGGGGTCTTCCAATTATTTACATATAATCATTGGACCCAAAATTTAATAAAAGACACAATGAAATGCTAAAAAAACATTCCTTATGCTCATACTACTTGTTGTATACAACTTATGGAAAACATAAATTGTACTTCAAGAAATGATGATTATTAAGACTTCTACATCACTATCTTGACACTTAAAAACACATATCTACAAATCTACCACTAAATCCATACTCTCCTCTTGATTCACAAGAAGGAAAATAATCTCAGAAACATCTTTGAAAATGCTACTTCTCCCCATTCAAACTTTCTCCCATAACTTAGCTCTTTTCTCAAACTAGCCTTTTCTCAATTGATTCCCTCTTTGACATTAAATGAAAACAAACACCTTTTTCAAATTAATTTAGATACATATGGAAACTCACTTTGTACTTAATATGATTGATATAGATTAACCTCTTGAGCACTCACTAGGCTACCCCACTTCTGACACCAACTTAAGAATTGGAGACTTCCCCTTTGTCTTCAAATCTTATAATCATCAATTGAGTCATGAGGACTCTCAAACCATCCTTAATATCCTTCAAGAAACTTTATACCAATACCAATTCTCAACACAAATAAAGTTATCAACTGTTAGTAACACAAAATAGATATTTACTTACCTCTCATATAACAATCAACTACACAAGCTTTCATCAGGCTTCTAGCTATATCGACAACATCCAACTTGTCTCTATGACCATATTGGTCATGTAGACCAATCCGTATTCCATATGTATATAGACATAGTCCTATGCTTAGAATTGAATTTTAGACCATGATTCCTCATGAATTGATCTCTAGAATAAATTCTCATACTAACCAAAAATCCTTTGACCTTGTCATATAATAACAATCTAGAAGAAAAAAAATCACACCTTGTAACATAGACAACTTTGAATCCTATCAAGATAAATCCTTATTTGAATAAAACCTCAATCTTTTACTAATATAAGAGTGTCTCCATGAAGCCTAATTAAGTCATCACTTTTGACAAAGCTCTCAAAACATCATGAACTCAAGAGAATCTAAAATCTCTAAACCACTCTTCTATCAACCATCTTGAAATTATGAGACTAATAGTCACTCCTTAGAATCTTCTTAGGCTTGACTAAAGCATTTGACTCATCCAACTTGTCATCCTTCTTCTTTTCTTTGACTTTCTTGTCAATATATGTATATAATGAGTATGCTTGACATTCCTTCACTTCTAATCCATGCTCTACCTTAACAAATAATCCATCTTTACTCTTGGACTCAATATGATCAGTATTAATTTTCTTTGGCTTCCATACCAATGTTTGGCCCTTCTTATACAATTAAGGAGCTCCATATACCTTGTTAAGTCTTCAAGTCCTTCTAACTTTATTAGGATAAAATATTTCAATGTGTCCCATGTTATGACAACTATATAAAACAACATTATTGTACTTACCTCTTGAATAAACACTCCTCTCATGGTCCCATGATAACTCATCCCTTGATACCATTCTATAATAACATTCTCTATGACCAAAGCTATGATGATAGAAACAATAACCATTGAAATAATTGGAATAACTCATTACATTAGGATGCTTGATTGGTCTCTTCATGTTGATTTTAATGTTGGTACTCTTTACTTGTTGATGATCACTTTGAGTCTCATAGTTTAGAGTTTTTGCATAGGTCTTTGAGGTCTGGATCTCCTTGTTCTCTTTTTGGTCTTATTTAAGTCCAAGACCTATATTTTTATGTGGAGACCTTTGAATACTCATAATATCACCAAGAACTTCAGTAATCTTTTCAAATTTTTTATGTGTCTTCAACTTGACTATTGCCTAATCTAATTCTTCTTTCAAGGACTTTATTTCTATTCTAATCCTATCACATTCCTCCTCAATCTTAAGACTTGTAGAGACAATCTCAATCTAAGTTATAAATATTTTTATGATCTCATCATGTTAATTGGTGTTTTTAATTTATCTCTCTTCAAAGAGATTGATTTTATCCTCATAACTCTTAACCATTGATCTCAATTTATAAGTATTCATTCTTTGGGACTTTAACTCATCTAGAGTACTCACTAATTCTACCTCAAGGTTCACTTCAACCTATTATTAATTTTTTTCTTCATCATTTATAAGACTTTTCCCTTTTTAACAACCCTTGTTATATATTTCTATATCCATGAATATGGTTTCATTGGTATCATGATCATTACTATCATCATCATTATCAGATGTACTTATGTTTCTTACATTAGATAAGCTATTATCTTCTTTGGTATAAAAAATTATCTTATTCTTGAATGACCCTTTCTTGCGTTCATACTTTATAAAACCCTTTTTGCTCTTATCAAGCTTATATATCTTCTTATCATCACCATGATGTTTATCATGTTATTTATCATGCTCAGTATTATCTTTGTTAGGACATTTAGAGCTAAAGTGAAAAATCTTACCATAATTAAAGAATTTGAATGGAAACTTACCTTTATACTTACATGATATTTTTCTTATTTTTATAAAAAACATGGATTCTATTTTTACATCATCATTTTTGTGTCAACATCATCCTTGACCTTCTTATCTAGTGATTTTTTCTTATCTTTGAATGCAAATTACTTCTTAGAAGGTCTTCCATCACTTTTTCTCATTTCATAAGTAGTCAAGATGCCATGAATCTCATACATCTAAAGTATATTAATATCTTTGATATATTCCATACTAGACACCCTTGAATAAAACTATGATGTTAGGGATATTAATACCTTTTTAAAAATAATTGATTCTTCCAACTTCTCTCCTAGACCTCTGATGACATTTACCACTTCATTTGCTCTTAAAATATTATATGTAATATTTTCATCCTCCTTCATTCTCCAAATTTAAAAATACCTTCGATGGGTCTATAACTTTTCCAAATTGACATTGGTGTCTCCTTTATCAATTATCTATAAAATTTCTCAATTCCATTTGGATGTATGAAAATGCATGACCTTTACAAATTCTACCTCTAAAATAACACATAGAATGGCATTCATTTCCTTAGAGTTATTCTCACTTACCTTCTTTCTTGGTAAGTTAGTTGGTAGTGTAGAAGGTGGAGTAGATTAGTCAACCATAGATTATCATATGTCATAACCCATAAAATTATATAAGGATTCATTATGATGCCCTAAAATGTATAGCTAGTCCCATTGAATAGAGGAGCCTTATTGGTTGATAAATATCCATTTACTTATTGACTAGACATGTTTATGTTTCAAGGATATGCTTCAAGCTATTAGGCCTAGTTCAAAGGAATAAGATCTGATACCAATTTTTGGAATCACAATGACTAAATGGGGTAGGGAGAATCAATGTTTAAAAAAAAATTAATCAATTACCCTTAGACATTCATGAATCATTCAAAGTAACTTAATGATATAACAATGCATTAAGAATAAATCACATGAGCATGAAATAAGATAACACATCACATATGTGGGGAATCCCTCATGGGGAATAAAACCCACTAAAATAAATCTTGGAAAAATTATAGTATAAGACAATGCATCAAATTTATTTCATCACCAATCTAACATGGAACACGAACCCTAAATTTAGCAAGCACGCACTTGTTAGGAGCTTAAAACCCCCTATGATGAAGTACTAACTCAATAAAAATAAACTTATACAAGAACCAATCGACAAGGTATCTCCAATTCCATCTTGACCAAGTAATAACTCATCCAGGACCAATTTTACAAGCACCAACCTGTAAGGAAGATTTAACTCCTTCTTTGACCAAGATCCAACTCAACCAATCACACTTCTTTATTATACTCTTCCACTCATCATTATATCTAATATATCTAAAATTTATCAACAATAATACATCAGGAACATACCAATAGATAATAAAAATATTATTATCACTACTTTAACTCCACTCCACTTGATCTCTATCAAAAGTATCTATAGGTTTCTTCACTAAACTATCCATCTTCAAGATTGAATAGGTCATATGACCTTGATATTCAACTAAATAAAAACTATATGATCTTCATGAAATTCTTCTCTTCTCTCTCTTGAGGGTTTATGGCATGTTACACAATAACCTTAGTCTCATTCATTTATCAATCCATTCACTTCTTCTCAACTTAACTTAATAGGCCTAAAATGCCTTGCTTATATACAAGACTCTCACTCACACACCTCTTTGTCTACCACACATAATCACAACATTTGTTTTATTACAAAATAGGTCTTAAAACATTTTAAAGACATGAATCAATCATAATTAGTTGGCCACAACACTTCATTAACCTTTTTCCTCTTTTAGGTCTCATAGAGACCTACTTGCATTAGGCCTTCTTATTAACACATTACCATTTGATCCCTTAGAAATATTACATACCCAAAAATAGAATAAACCTTTCACATAGAATCATAATATACTATATCTAACACCCTCTGATCTCCATAACATCTTATAGGTTTAATCCCTTCATGAAACCCTTCAATAGTACTCAGTCTTACTAGGCTTGTGTACACCAAAAAGTTTTCCTTTAAATACTAAAGCTTAAACACAATTAAGAAAATAAAAAATGATAAAAAATATATATATACATAATATACATGACCTTATGATATTACCAAATTCACTAGAAAATTTCACTTAGAGCTTAAGGCTTTAAGATCAATTCATCAAAGCACTCACTCAAAACTAATAGAATAATCAAAACATGGTCAAGAAACATTTCACCACTAATACCTATATAAAAGCTTTAAAATAATCTTGATGCATTCAAAATATTATTTTATATATTAGAAACATCCTCAAACACAAAACTCATATGGTTTAATATAAAAATATTGGTCTTTCAGACCAATCTCATGACCTTATATCTCACAAACCAAACTAAACTAGA
Source organism: Torreya grandis (assembly GCA_037957365.1). Taxonomy (NCBI): domain Eukaryota; kingdom Viridiplantae; phylum Streptophyta; class Pinopsida; order Cupressales; family Taxaceae; genus Torreya; species Torreya grandis. The sequence continues at coordinate 1,292,949 of JARHVA010002488.1, forward strand.
CAAGCCATTTTGGATTCAACATTTTCATCTCTTTTCCTATCCTATAAAACTTATTCAAAGAATTAACATGACGTAAAATTCTTTAATAACATATCCTCCCACTTTGTTTCATCATTCTACCATGAAAACACACTTTAATTCATCTTCTCATCTTTACCTAGGTTTTGCATTATTTGCTTCATTAGGCTTGTCAATGACTAGCTTAGAGCACCAAATTTTAACACCTAAATATTATAACCTATCCATCAACCATCATGGAAATTAAATATGTGTCTATAAATTCCTCCTCCATCACTTTAACTACTTTTAACAAGTTAAAATTTGACTACTATAAAAATTATTTATAAATAAACCCTTTCCTATAGGGTCTTCTCACTCACCTAAAAACTCTATACCACTTGGAAGTGATTCAAAGAGTCCACTATAAGATCCAATAGGTTTATTAATAATTTCAATCCATTCTAATCTTATTTTAGAAACATTTTTCACGTTGGGTCCTTATTAGGGTTTTAAGGAGGTTTAACATAGGGTTTGATGTTAATGATTATTCATAAAGGACTACCTCTTAAATCCAAAACCAATGCATGTATATCTTATCTAGGATGCTTCAACATCTCTCCTTAACATCTCAAGTTCGCATGCAAAGTTTATACATGCCAAAAAACACTTTAGAGACCTCAAAACTACTTTCCATGCCTTTTCCTAAAAACCATAGCCTCATACTTCATGATCACTCCTTAGAAAATTTTACTTACCTTTATACATGATGTATATCACATATTCACCTTGAAATCTTATCATCATACTTAATTAGGCTTGGTAGGGCAAAATAATGATCTAGGTGTAGACCAAGACTAAAGGATGTACCTTCAAGGACTCACTTTGAAACACTTTTATGTTTATCCACACCTTATTATCATTCTTACACAACCTCTCACATTATTGAATTCACTCACCCCATCATGTCACTAGCTCATACCTTCACCATGCCATGACTAGACTCAAGTTTCTAATACACTTGACACCTTGACCTATTCTTTCCCTATCATGACATCAATAAAACATCAAACAAGAATACATAAGACATAAAAAAAACTCATATCACTACTTCATTATTTTTTTGATGACAACACTCTTCCATATCTTCATACAAACCTAGAACGAAATGACCAAGCTTCATTTGACTTGACATCTCTCTTTCATGAATGACCTTACTCATGACAAGTCTCATGAACACACTTTTATCCTCTCATGATGAAACTCTTATTCACTTATTATGATGACATGATTCTCTCTCATGGCATAACTCAAGAAAAAAAAATCTCTCATGCACCTACTCTTTTTTGTACCTTGACATATCACACACTACCATCTATCCTTAGTTAACTTTGACATCAACCTTTCATGAAAAGATGATTATTGAGATCACACATAGTCAATCTTGAAATTATACACCTTTGACATAAACCATGACATCAATATTGAAATCAATGACCTATACTTTCATGTAATCATAATACATTAGTTTCCTTCAAATTCTCTCTTGCCTTAAAATTCTCTCATGATAACATCAACATTGATCACTAATCACCTTTAACAACATCATGCTACCAACTAAGAACACACTCTCAATAGTATAATCATACCCACTATACTCACTCACCAATTAACACTCTCTTTATGCTAGTACCATTCTCAATAACTTGACCAAATAGACCTTTGACATCAATGACCATTATACCTTCACATGATGCACCCTTCTGACATCAATGACAATAACACTACAATAATAGAATGGTAAACCCATTTTATTCACCAAATTTTTTGGAAATTTGGACTCTCAATCCAAATGAAAACCCCTACAACCTAAAAATTCCATGACATCCACCTAAGCCTACACATGGTGATCTCCTATATGACGATGTTTCATAACTTGCTTCTTAATGTCATTTAACATTGTTATAGGTGTCATAGAGATTTATTGTGAAATAATCATGACATAAATGTTTTAACGTATATTTTATGATGTGAAAATGGTTATGATGGTCCTTAAGGGAGAGAGTGTGTGTCAAGATGTTTTGGGGGCCTATAAGGTTCTAAATAATATTCGATAAGATTAAGGTCTCTTATCACAAATCAAGGTAGTATGAAAAGATTAAGGCTTATAATAATTATGATTTTATGAATATATAATTAATTTAAAGATGAGAGAGATCCTTAAAATCAATATAAAGTGTGTCCAATATTTATTTTGATCATAGTGTGGAGCATAGTAATGTGTTTAAAGTCAGTCTCTATGTCTTATTTGTTCAAGTTTATTTCAAACCATGGGTATCTCTTTCAAAGAACCATGTGATACTTAAACATGACACATGAGTATATATTACTTATAATTTTTTTTAAATTTTCTATATTTTAGTGTCTCATTAATTGGAAAGGTCTTAAAAGAGTCCCCAAACCATCACTAGGAGGTTTCATATCATAAAAGGTAATTTTAGAGAAAAAATCCACCTCCAAACTCATCAATTGGGTCCCAAAAATTAAAAAATATGTATCTTAATATCAAAAAAACATAATACCAATTTTAAAATTATATTTTACTCATTTTATCCCTCTTTTTGAATCTAATGGTGGCGCAAGGCCTGAAACATGTAAAAATGTAAAAAAAAAAGTGCTTTCAAGTGTTTTTACAGGTGAAATAGACCTATACAACCAGGTCCATAAATAGGGGTCACATAATGTAGATGTGGTATTGGTAGGTATTCCATTATATTTTTATCATCATAATACTTTAAAAATGCTCAAAACTATTCCTCTATCTCCATCGAGCTCCTTGACAATCTAGGCATGTTTTTAGGTTTTCACTCATTCTATACAAGAGAGAGAAGATCAAGATCTAAAAATTTGGGAAAATTAAGAGGATATATTTAAATTATGATTAATTTAAATTTTATTCCAATACATTCTCTATACTCTATGATCAAATTCTAAAAATTTGGGTACTTTGGTGATCTTCTTCATCTATGTAGGGGGTTGAAATGGCCATAGTTTTGGTGCATTTTTGAAAAGTTTCTAAAAATCAACAGTTGGTGTATGTTAATAATCTTTCATATACCATCTCCATCAACCTCCAAATTTTTTTCACACATTCAATCCTATAGGATTATAAATATATCAGCTAACACTGTCTATAGGCTGTAAGCAAGTTTTCAATGGTGAGAAAAGTATTTAGTGCATATGCCTAAAGGTTAATAGTGTTTGAATGTGAAATAATTGTATCTTATATTTATCCATGACTCAATAGTTTTATTATAATGTTATACAACTAAAAATATCTCAAATTGTGCCTCTAAGTGAGGACTACCTGCATGTATGAGTTTCACTACAGGAGAAGGCAATATGTTACATAATAGTGGTTTGAATGTTATCAAAACACTATAAGGATAGACAAAGAGTATTGATTTCATAAAAAAATGTCCTCCTTGAAAGGTTTTAAAAAAAATTTATGACCCCCTACACCTATGATCTATCAATATACATTCAAACATTTTCATAGTCTTGTTTATAAAATATTAAGGTTATTTAGTAAAAGTTGTTTTTTAGAGGATCATAGGTTCCCTATTCCCATTTCATATGCCTCATTAAGGAACCCAAAAATGTTTCATTATTTTATTTACGTATGTGTATATGTATATATTCCTTTAAAACCATATTTTTTATAAACTCATAATTCAATCTAAGCCCTTAAAGAGCCCCTCCCTTTTGACAACCTCATTACTATCATTTCAACCCAGTTTAAGCCCTGTCTCCAAGTTTCAAGCTCAACATGAGGTCATAGTCATAACCCTTAGGTCAAAAATCCTACCCAAGTCCAAGATATGGAATCAAGGCCTATACAATCTATAAATTTATTAAGAACCATTAGTAACATAAATAAATGTACCTATGTAGCTACATACCCTATTGAGGAGGCATGATCACCATTTATAGGCCTTTGTGGAAGCAAAAAGATGAGGTGTTGAATGAAGGAGTTATATGAAAAGTATGTTAAATGAATTTATGGAAATTTAAAATTCCTAGTACACATTAATAGGCATGGGTTATAGGGAGATAAGGTTCATCACATATCAACCCTTTACCTTAGCCTAGTATGAAGATGTCAAGCCCTCATAGTCATCAGGTATATTGAGGCAAACTGAAACAATGAAGTAGTATTATTATGATGGAGTGAAAAATATTAATAAAACTTAGTGAAGAGTCATAATATACTATAATAAGTGTGATATGTAGTGTTATGGTAAGATAGATTCCAAATAAATCAAGTTCAGTCTAAGGGCAAACAAGCTCAGTCAAGATTCCATTGACTATGCTTAAAAATATGACTGTAAACTTAGAAAACATTGGAAAGTATGATCAAGTTTTGAAGATAATAAAATATGGAGAATATTATTATTAAGATAAAAATATTATAATATAAGAACACTCATGAAGTCAATGGAGAATCAAACCAACTTTCTCAATGGCCACACATATAGCCAAATAGACCCCACTCACCACCTATAGTTAGAGTTATGAGGAAAATAACTAGTGTCTTGAATTTTCATAAAGATGTGAATGTGATTAATATATATTATTTGGAATTTATTTTTATAAACCATAAATATAGTTCAATAATTTTAACCTCTATTGTAATATTAGTATTAAATGGCTTGATTAGGCCTATTAGGCCTAAAAATGGTTTATAGGCATGTGACTATAACCTAAGACTTTTTACAAAAAAGGTAATACATATATGGAAGAGTTTTAAAGGGTATGTGTAAGTGGAAGTAATATTATTATGATATTGTGCTAAGATACATCTAAAATTTCTATGAAGGAAGGAATTCATGCACATAGTCCTAACAAACCTAAAAACACCTATAGATAGGATCACTAGCAGAATGGGTAAAAGTTTGGACATCATGCAAAGAGGTGAAATACAGGGATAAATAAGAGTATATGAGTTACTCTCTCAATAATATAAACCTGAAATAGATTATTTAGTTCAATTATGAGAAGTATAAAATATCCTAATGGCCTTTTAGGCCTAAAATAGATTTTCATAGGCCTAATCAGAATAATTGGGGTATTTACATGATTTAAGGATGTTGGAAGGATGAAACCATGAATAAAATCATTTTGAAGTAAATTAGAGGGTTTAAAACATGTCAAAATCCCTAGATAAAATAAATAAGTCTCTCAATCAAGCCCCTAGGGCCACATAAGCATGGCTTCCTATAAACCCTAAGATTGGGTGTATAAGGGGTATGTAGGATTGAAAGAGGAAAAGTCAAAATAATATTAAAACTCTTGGGAACATGATACACAATTATAAATATCTATAAACACTACATTATAATGGAAAATTTCTACTCATATCCCCATACTACTGTCAAAGCATGTATAGGCTTAATAAATAAAATAGTGACCTTTAAGGAAGATCATGAGGGAATGGAGATATAGTTAGAGTTTGGAAAGAGGGAGGTAGCTATAGAAGGATAAAAAATAATTAAATAATGTGTTGGTATTTTTATTGAATCCCCAAACCAACAATAGGTCACTTAGACCCCTAACACTTAGTTGAGCCCTATTAGGCCTAAAAGCCACTCCTTAAGGCTTCAAACCTCACCACCATCTTGGGATATACCCATGTCTCTATAGAATCATGATGTACATGATGAGGTGTGGGAGGACAATACACATCCTAAAATAAGTATTTGAATTAGTTAAATGTATAAAAATGCAAATTTTATCTTAAGACCCTCTTCAAGTTTTGTAATCCATGAAACTAGCTTGATTTGTCTATTCAAATGCTTAGATTTTTCATAACATAAGACTCAAGGCAAATGGTCCTAGTAAGAGTTTGGAAACCCTATAGGATCATAATAAATGGAAGAAAAACTTGATTTTATGGGCTCACATTTATGAATCATTTTTAATACTAACCATATCCATAAGGCCTATAGAGATCTCAAGGTTCACCAAATTGCTTTCAAATCTCCACATACAAAGTGCATGGGATGTAATTAAGTTTAGGAGTTTTAGGGGGTTATATGGACTAAACATTCATGACCATAAGTTTTGGATTGGAGGTTTGATCTTTATGAACCATAATTAATATGGTAGACATCAAAAAAACCTACTTAAATCATAATATAGACCTAACTTGGGAAAATTTGAGATTTTGGAAACCAAACACTCGTAATTGACATGATTAAAAATTGAAAAATATATTCCACTCAGAGGAAACCTTACTCATGGTACTAGTTGTATGGACACTATGTAGAATTTTCAAAACCTATTACTTTTTCAAATATTTGAAAAATAATAGGGTAAAAGGTTATTTGATAAGTTTCCAATAATTATAGTGGTAGGTTTGAGACTATTTCCATCTTCTCAAGGCACCAAATACTCACTTTTTTGCCTATAAATTCCTCTACAAGTCCACACTAAATAACTAGTGCATAGATACTAAAAGCAAGTGGCCTAATCAATTAGAAAATTTAAAGTTATAGGTGTAAGCTAATTAAAAATGTTAATTAAGTGATTTAGGATTATTATTTGGACCTAATAATAACCTATTAATATGATCCTAAGGTCTCGTATAGGATTTCATGGCCACCAAACACAAATAACCAAGTCACTAAGCCTAGTGGCCAATTTGGCCTACTTGGTCAGCCAGAAGAGATGAAGTTTGCATAGAGAGGCTATTTAAAGAGTTAATTTAGGGTCATTACCTTTTTAATTTATGCATAGGATAAAAATATGCCTTTTTTTAACCATTATGGAGGAACATGATAGTTACCAAGCTTGATCAACATGCACAAAAGGAAATAGGTTATTATATGCTTCATGGTGACTTGATTAGACATATTTAATGTCTTTGTAATTCAAATAATATGAGTTATTTAACTATACTAGGAATATCCATGTTTTTAAATGAGTCAAAAAAGTTATATTCAACCTCCCTCACTTTACCCAAATGCTTAAATGGCCCAATTATGAGCACCAATATAGGGAGAGTCATATGAGGGACTAATTATAACTATTGTAAATATAGTATGAGTAATATATGGTCAATTATGAACTATTATCTACACTTACACACCATATTTCCCTCTCTCTCTCTCTATTAATAATTATATATATTCAAGACTTAAGGCTTTGATTTGTATCCCTCACCCATGTTTGAGGAGACTCTACCAAGATTGGCACTTTATAAAAATCTTGGATTGATGAATAAATTGTTTTAGCTCATTCATGTTGATAACTATTGTGTTTATTATTGTTTTTATTTTCATATATGGTGGATTTCTCTCCTTTTTAGGTCCTTTCCTCACCTATATGATAAGAGGGTATCTTATGTAGGTCATGTGGTGTATAATAGAGTTATGTGACTGATTTTTATAGTGGATCTTGACTGGTAGTGCCTTAGAATAAACCTTAATTTCATATTACTAATTTTATAGCACTTAACATAATCCCAATATGATTTTTTTTTGCATAAATGTCTTCTAAAGGTGGTTATTTAGTTTCTTGTCTAATCCACTAGTTTTATGATAGGTTATTTTGAGTGAATGAATGATCATATTGGTGAATCACCTACCTTAGAGTAGTTTTATTTTATTCACTCTCTATCAATTTTCACTCGACATCAGTAGGTTCTAGTGGATTGATCCCAAATAGATGGACAAAGGGAGATAGTCCCATAATATATAGGTTTATCCTAGTTTTAGGTCATGCATAGCCTTGGGATATTCCAATATTAGTCTAGCCTTGAATGTTTTCCTTAAAAACATCCTTATATGGTTAAATATGTATATATAATAGTTATATATTCCCTTACTCTACTCTTATCTATTGTAAGGCTACTCATTCCCTTTTTGGGGGAAGAGTATTATTATTAAATTTAAGATTTAGGGGAATATCTTTATTATTATGAGTATAAGTGGTGAGATATTTTATAGGTACAATAATTTAGAGTATGGTGAATTAGTGATGAAATAAATTCAATTCAAATTCCAAAACTTCAAAGTCTTCACCAATCAACAAAAACATTCATGAAGCATAAAAATTAGTTATTACAAAAAATAAGGGAAACTAATCAAGATTAACACACATAACACATGGATTATATGGGAAACCCTCATAAAAGATAAAACCCACTCTAAAGTATATAAAAAAGTGGACTATATTCCTATAATATATTTAAAAACAAGAGAATTTAGTGAATCACCCACTTCACAAGGACTACCAATTCATAAACATGAACAAGAACCCATTTGTCCTAGACGTTGAACACCCAAAAAACTCTTTCTAATATTACCACCTCCATAGATCTGATTGTCTCTCAATATTATGGATAAATAGTGAATATAATCTCTCTTCAATCCTACAAGATTTCACACATAAGCAATGCATTCAAAACAACCTTTTGGATCATTCTACACTTCTTCACTCATTCTCAATGTTCAACCCTATAATAAGACTATAATGAAATTTAGGTCACACACATATTATTCACACTAATAAGGTATTTAAAACATCCACTAAGCACACACAAACTTCTCTTGTTTAAATTTTAAACTCTAGAAACCTTCATCTTTATTTGTGCTCTTTATAGATCCTTCACGATCACCATCTACTTGGTCAGCCATAAGACATACCTTAACCCTTAAGTATTTTTTCAGACTTATAAATATATATATTTCACCCACATGGGTCATCCGTATATTTTATATATCACCCTTAATAAACATAACCTTTCAATTAGGCCTTAAGAAGCCCTTATAGGTTCATGAAGACCTATTCATCCTTTTAACACTTCACTGAGAAAAAATAAGAACACAAGACCTCTTAAAATCATATTGGTCCTCTGAATATTTCCCCTAAGATAATATAAAGTTATTAAATTCATCACTACACATCTATACATATGCAAAACCTATCAATCATTTTCCTTGTATATGAAAACACCATGAAGGAACCAAAAGTCAACTTCTAAGAAATTGTTCATATTAAAGATGGATTGGTCAAACCTCCAAAATCCATATGAATGATATTTAGGGATTTTAAAATAGTATATAATAGATAATTCACCTTTAAACATCCAAAAACCATCAATAACAAATCAAACATCCTTTTTGGGTTACTTGCTGAATAAAGTCAAACCCTCAATCAACTTTGGACCATAATAAATTCAAGTGTATGACCAATCGAACCTTCAAATCATTTTTCCTAAATTTACATTTAATTTATATACCACCATAAAATTCATACATCATAAAAATTTATTAAAAAACATTTCTAACTAGTTTTCCTTTGTAAATTCAAATATTTGAATTCTAACAGTCACTTTTTAATGCAAATTTAACTATGGAAACTAGTGAAATTTGCCTGAGAGACCAAATTTTCACTAACATAACTTTATATAGTCATCATATCAAGACCTGAAATTTGAAACACATTATATAGTAATAAATATTAAAAAACCAATATGATTAATTTCTTTTTACACCTTTACATGTGTGAATGTTTATGTCATCAATCTACTTCCTCATGAAGTTATATTGAGATGACTAGGATAACCTAGAACTTCACAAAACTATTCTAATTGATTCATTTAAATTACACAAGTATAAAAGTAAATATTGACCCACAATTTTAATCCTTAAACATGGTTAATATATTACCAACATCCATCACCTTACCTAAACAATAAAACACTTTCTCCCCTTATATTTATGCTAAGGCTTCTCATTCCCTTTTAGGGGAGGAGGATTATTATCATCTTTAAGATTCAAGGGCATAAATATATTATTAAGAGTATAAGTGGTGAGATAATATGTGGTTCTCATATTTTAATTATTCTTTTGAACTATTGAAATTATTGCACTTCATTAGAGTTATCTTCTATAACATTGTAATATTCACTGGGAAAGGGAAACTCATAAGTTTTAAAAACCATAGCTAAACTTAAAGGACCATATTCATGAGTGAGATCTAAGGGATTCATAATTTAATTATTTATTACCATTTACCTTTGAATTTTTCAAATGATACACATAAATTCACACAGTCTAATTCCCCATGTTATGATGTTTTATGAACTCTACACCAATTAGACAATGTTATCTCCATGATATTGATTTATGGCAGCTTAGTGGACTATTGTTTTTTTTATTATTGGTGCATCTATTGAAAGGAATTTTATATATCATAAATCCATGATTTTTTTTATCATTATGATTGGTTTTATTTCCCATTCTTTTTTTCATATTCAAGAAGTTGTTTCTCAACTTTTAGACCACTATTTATATATAATCCAACTCAACTTTGGTGGAGTCCACACCCTAAGTGATTATTGTGTTGGAGTGAGTTAGATGTTGATTTTTATGGTTTTTATAATGGTCAATACTTTATGATTTATTTTTCAAGAAACCATAATTTTGATCATTTTTTCATTGTGTCATGGGAGGTAGAGTGTATAACTAGTTTTGATTAAATGTAGGGGTATTCTGATTAGCATGTGGTATTAGAGTTAGAGATGAGAAACCATTATTGAATGTTTTGCCTCCTAAAATATAAGGATTGAGATAAGGGTTGAGTTTCTTTTCAATTTTGATATATTATTCATATGCTAAGGCTAATTTATTATTGGTAATATATCTCCTAAAAAATACTATAGTGATGGAATCGAAAGCATTCTTGTACATCTTGAGTGTTATATATACCTAAAGTTTGTATGTCATTTTCAGCCATCTGTACATCTAAATAAACCTTTCATTAAAGGATATAATTTACTCATTAGGATCCCACTTGATGTTGGTGAAATGATGATACAACAAACTTTGGTTATTAACTTTCCCAAATTACACAAGGAAAGTATTTTGACATGCATTACATGAGGTGATGGAATTTTCTTTCAAATTAAGATACCAATCATAAGTAGAATCTTGTATTGTGAATGGGAAAATTTTGGATGCAACATACTCATATGTGACATTCATTAATCACATATCAACCTTGAAAGATTTAATATTCTCCTCTACCATTCTCTCACTTGATGGAAAAATATACACAAATATTTCTTCATATTCTTTGGTAAATTATGTTGATCTCTAAGAATGGTAATAAAAGATATAACTAACCAAGGTTGAGCCATAGGATGGTTGATAAGTGAGACATTTATTACTAGGGAAGGTGTCCTAGCTTGGTGCACCTAAAGGATGGTTCGTACTATGTTGTTCTTCCTAATATTTGATAAAGGTGATAAATAAAGGCTATCTTAGGCTATAAACCTTATTACTCTCCTAGGTGTCTCTAGTACAACTCTACATAATGACTAACCTCTATTATTGAGAAAACACACAAGTTTTCCCTCCTAGTACCATATTTTTTTCTATTGATGTTAATTTTATGCACACCAAAGAACTTGAATAAGGTGGCCTATAAAATATTAAGATTTCTATGGAAACAAAGTTTCAATCTAAGGAATAAGTTACATGTATGAAATTCAAACAACTAGTTGGTGGAATAATTGGTTGAGCTTGCACATTGTTTAACCAAGTATATGTACATATTAATGAAATATAAAATAAGTAAATTCTAGTTGATTTGGTTTGGTGGAGAATTGATCTATGATGGGAATATCTCAAAAAAACTCAAAAAAGGAAGGAAAGGTAAGGTAAAAAAGAAGGTTTTGTGTTCCTAAAAGGGCACTTCCAAGGCTATTTATTTGGTGGATGAGTATCTCCAAAACTAATGTTTATCATTTTTAGTTGTTACACAGTCACTAGAAAACATGATTAATCAATCTAGGGAAATTGGTACAATAAACTTAGTGCTCTTAGTTAAATTTTTGTCTCTTTGAGTTGTTGTTTCACACCCTTAATTGATATAATACAAATTTGACTAGGAAGTTATCTAGAGTAGTCACAACACACACTTAAAAGACTATTCCAAAAGGAAATACTCCTAAACACCTTAGAATATCAAATGCAATCTAAAATAATTGATAAAATTAATGAAATTCACTAATCTTTAATAGTTTTTTCACATATATGACTATCACACATCAATTATAACAACCAAATTTATCCTTCGTATTTGCCCACTTCAAAATTACTGAATTGATATAGACAAAGAAATTAAAATCTCAATAACAAAAATAAGGGATGAGAAAAAGCCAACATAGTTGCATAACAATCAATGAATTTATTTATTATTTTATTGATTAAAAAATCTATCCCTTTGAAATAGGGTTTTATATTTATTTAAATACTCAGGGAAGGGGTTACCTTATACTTCAAGTGTAGTGAAACTTCACTTTACATTTTTATTAAACAAAACCTAATTTCTATTTCTAACTTATAAAATTACATGTTAAAACTTATATATTACAATGGTCATGCAATGCATACATGATGGAAAAAATAATTTAGTTAATTATAGTATAAATGAAACAAAGCATAACTATCCATGGTTAGATTTAATAAAAACTACATGTAAACTTTTATACAAAATTAGACTTTAACTAAGGCTTTCTTGATGACTACGTGTCACTACTTATTGTCATGGTAGGCAATGAATTGGTATCTTGAGTAGAAGTGCAAATTGTAGATGAAATACATATTGAACTGGTAGGTGAAGCAGAACTTGACTTATTCTTGGCCTCTAGTTCTTGATAGTGTTTATATCCACTAGCATGTTGTGCCCTTATTATGTTCATGTCAAGAAGAGATGGTCTATTGACCCTATTTACTTTTGATATCAAACTTTAATGCTAAGATTTAATGTCTCTAAATCATACCCTAAATATCTCTACTTTGATGGCCTTCTTCCTTGATAAAATTAAATTAGCCTCAATGTCTTCTAAAGTTAATCCTTTCAAACTCTATTTGAAGTTATTTGAGGCTTTTTATAGTAGTTGATCAAAAATAGACATTACTAATAACTTCCCTTCACCATCACATGCATGTGTCTACTCTAGTTCATCAAAAATTTGAATGACCTAGTTCTCTTATTTAGTTATCTTTATGACCAAAGCATCAGTAAATGTTATCAATTCACATCCTTCTCAAGTCCTGATGACCAATAAATTCATTGTGTTTGTTGCCTCCATGGGTTACATAAAGTTCAAATGGATGAAATACTTATTATGGGTATACAAAATAAAAAAAATTAGCTTGGAATTATCATCCTTTATGTCTTTAAATAATTTAGTTATTAAATTTTCTTGGGGGGTCAATTATTCCCTCAAATAATCAATAGTATCCAATATCTCATATAGCCTCAAGGATACATTCTAAGCATCTTGTTCAATTTTAGAGATAATTTGGACTACTTGGTATTCCCTAATGATCTCTATATCCTTATCCAACTCTTAAATTTCCTATTTAGTTCCCTTATGAATGGATACCAATACTCCAATTTGGGTCTCTATATAGAACTTAAAGTCCTTAATGAATGGGGACTGACACATTTTTTTGTCTTGTATTTTTGAAAGAGAGTAGACATATTCTCCTTCTTCAAAAATTAAGGTCTACCCAATGTTGTCTTGTAAATTTATTTTCCTCACCCTTTACCCAAAGAAAGTATATTTTTCAAAGAGTGAGCTCATAATGGGTGGCTTAGTTATCTTTAGGTCTGACCTCTTTGAAGAAGATGCTCCTAATTATTTAGCCTAGGTTAGAAGGTTCAATGTTGATGGTGTTGACCACTTTATAGTATTAGGACTAAAAATCGGTCAACATAAATCTATATGAACCCTAGTTCACCATTACACCTCATGGTTTTCATACATCTTGTTAAATTAGGACTATTTAAGTAGGTTACTAGTTGTCATTTGTGATGCAACAAGTCCACTATCTTTTCATGTTATCATGCACATAGTGGTGACACTTACCTCATGTCTCAATTTTTTTCAAGTTATATTAAAGTTTATAAACATGTATGAAGGTCCTTAGTAAGTTTTTAAGAGGCTTAAATAATCTAAAAGTGCGATAGTGGAGGTGATTTAATAATGCAGTTGATGAGTCATCATGAACATTTCTAGTGTACTCAAATTATGTAAGGTATGGCTCATTTCTAAGATTTTGAGAACATTATGAAGATGTATGAATGCCTAATTAAATTAGTTAGTAGGTTCTTAAGTATTATTATAATTTTTTAAATGATATTCATTTGATATCCCTCCTTAAGGTCATGAATGTGTTCTAAAAGTGAGATATGTGCTCTTGATGTTACTCCATTTGACCCTAATAGGCCACTAAAGCCACTATTCACACCTTAAAGATCCTTCATGATCCCCATTAGACCATACCCATGGAATTCCATACATAACTGAACCCATTTCCATATAATTCAAAACTTAATTACCACTAGTGGGCCCCATATGTGCCAAAATACATCCTTTCAACTTCCCCAATTTGTATCATGAGCTTTAATGTACCACCTAACTCATATTTTCCCTCCTACCTACTAATAATATATTATGGTATAAAAATGAGAAAATATAGGTAACATTTAGGTTTTAAGAGTTTTTTTATTGGTCTGGATTTGTATAGTATGTATTGGCTCAGGTGGAGCAAAGGTATGTAATAGGAGTTCACTACTAGCATGTGTGGAAGAAATCAAACTATTTTAGTGCTTGAGGAGCCTAGAACTTATCCATATTCATGATTAAGATAATTTTTAGGATTTGAGATCACTTTAGTTTTATGATCAATCCATATGAAGGAGAGAGAAAGAGGTCCCAAGCTCTTAGCAAGAGGAAGTAAACTTGGTCACCTTCCAATCATGAGAATTGGTTTCAAGATTGATCCCCTAAGATTTATGAACATTCACTAATAATTTAAGTTGTCTGGACATCATATTAATCCACATAGGGCAAAATGAGGAGGATATTTTTACTATATCTATGGTTTGTTTGATCAAAATGACCATTGTTCCTAGTTATCAAATTCTTGCAAAGACTTTTCGTGATATCCTTAGAATTTTATTTGCAAATGTTGACATGTGGGGTTGAGAAACACCAAAAATAATTATGTATATAGATTACATATAGGTTTTAGTGATACGAAAGAGCATCTAGTGTATGCATCTAAAGGTGACTAGTGATTGGCGGTCTAGTCATGGTGTTTTTGATATGTTCATGTCTCTATACTCCAACTTGAACACTCAGATGGTATACAACATTTTATAACAATGGTTCCAAGTAATTCAACCTATAGATATAATTTTCAATGATATATATAGGTAGTATACCATCTGATGATAATTTCAAGGTTCTTAAAACATAGTATAAGCATAGATTTGGAGTGTTGATTTGATCATAGCCTCAAGGTTATCAAAACATAATATAAGCATAATATAGGCCTTGAAACCACCATTATACCTTTAAACCTCTTCACAATCCCTTTATCAAAATTTAAAGTTTCCTATAAAATGTTGAGGCTCTTTGGAAAGTCTTAGGTTTCATCTTTTGACTATGTATGCATTTCTTAGCCTCCAAAGTGTTATTTTCTAATACGTATACATATAGAGGTCTCCAAGGACCTCATAGGATATCTTGGGTGTGTGACCATAGTAAATTTCAAGGAATTTAATAACTTATACAATTTTATGAGCTTTCTAGTACCTTTATATTTCAATTAATACCTTACACTCCATGTTCAAGTCCCATACAACCCTTTTATCATCCCCCATAGTCCATCCACCCCTTTTTCTAAGTATAAGTCATAGAATCAAGATTGAGATACTAATTAGGGTTATATAGATCCATAAATTCATGAATATATTGGCATATATTTACTTATACCCTATTTATATAGTAATTACTACTGATAGGGAAGGACCTAAATCTACCTTGGTAGAATCCCTTCAACTCACTATGTGAAGATCGGTCCTGAACAATGGGAGAAGGATGTGACCAAATAAGATTTACATATTATATAGATGGATTATAATGATAGAGTTAATAATACCTCAATTAAAACTAATATTCCACTCTATTATGCTCATATAATCCTATTCTATAGACCCCTATAGGTAGTCAACATATGTAAATTAACACCTACAAAACTATTGACATGTCTTGAGATCTGCATCCTAACCAAATAGAAGACAATATATACTCATAAATAATTAATATTAAAAATTATAATGGGTTTAAGTCATGGTGTTAACCCCACCAAATTAAGAATCACACTGAACCTAGACTTGAGGATTACATAGGTCTAACTGTACATAAAAACTAGTCCAAGGAGATGAAGATATGAAAATAAAAGAAGTGATGAAATTCTTATACCTAAGGGTGTTACTAGCCCTTAAGTAATATAATAAATATTATAATTATTTAAAAATTTATAAAAATGTAAATAGAGGCCTACTCATATGCCTACTACTACCAAACATCCAAACTAATAGGCAAACCTATAGGTAGACCATGGAAGAGAGTATAGGTTAGTATGTGTGTGGAGCTCATGGAAACATATAAAAAAATTAGAAAATAGGTTGGATAGGATGTCATGGCATCATGTAATCCCAAATAAAATACATATAATTTAAACCCTTGAGGCTTAGTTGAGTCCTATTAGGCTTAAAAGCCTATCTTAGGCCTAGAAGGCCTACACCACCTTGGAGCATACTTAGACCTTACCAAATAAGATAGATGACCATGAAAGTTATTAGAGGATGTTTCAAGTCATATAAAATTAGTTTCAATAAAATTAAAATATAAATGGGTAAAAATTTGTCTTAATACCCTACTCAAGCCATAAAGTCCTAGGAAGTCAACTCGAGTCATCACTTTAGATGCTCATACTCTTCACCATAGAGAAACCCAAGCTCAAGACTCTTGGGGAAATTTAAGTACCCATATGGAATAAAAATACATAAAGAAATTAAATAAATTGAGGTGATCAATTTTATTAATGATCCCTAAGGCTTTAACCTACAAAAATTAGTCAATAAAGAGCTCTAGAGTCACATTCTATCACCCCTATCTCTACACACATTCTGCATGGTATCCCAAGTTATTTAGGGGAGGTGAAGGGGTCAATGGGATAAAATTTCATGATAATTATTTTTATTTTAGAGGTTCATTATATATGAACCATCATTAAGATGGTCGACTTTGTAAACCCTAAATGGTACTCGATGATAGATTTTTCACTAAAAATGCATTTAGATGGAGCTATTTGGTTATTAAATGGTCCTAAAGGTCTCCCTAGCACTCCAAATACCTATTGGTTGTCATATGTAGGACACATACTATACAAAATATGCCTAATAGAGTTGGTTTAAGCTTGAAAGTAGGGGATTAAGAAATATTGACATCAACCATGGGTTTTTAAGGTGAGAAGGGGTCCTAAAGTCCCTAAATAACCTAAAATTAGTCACAAAAAAACCTCTTTAACTAGTTAAGCTTGCAAAAAAATCTGAGTATGTAAGTGAGAGGCACCATTTCATGTCACAAAAGGAAGATGACTTGATGATATCAACACTATTAGGGTGAATAATTCACCATTATAAATAAATGAGTAATATTTAATTACTCATAATTATTTATAATTAGTAATTAATATGGTTATTTATCATAAATAAGTTATTGGGTTATTGAGGGGGTAAATCACAAAAATATTTTAATCATGGTATTTTGTTATTCCCATGTGATATTTTGGAGATATTTTGTTTGATTATTTTTATCTCTCCTATTATTTAGGATCTATTAAGAGATCATATTCCTATATAAATATGTAGCTTGAATATGTAATTCTCTATTGGATTCAATATAATTTTATTCATCTACAAGATCTAGTATCAGATCTTCATAGATATTTGAATTTGTGCAATAGGAGAATCCCAAGATCTCCCAAAGTTTAAATAGGTTTTTTACATGAGGAGAATCCCATGAACTCCCACACAAAATCCAAAAGTTGTAATAATATTTAAAAAGTAGTATGAAGCTTTAAAAAAAATTCTAAGTAGACTCCCTAAAGCTTTGAATATTTCACATCCAACACACAGAGCATTGGAAATTGGCTTTGGAGGATTGGAAAAGTATAAAAATATGGCTTTAAAAAAAATTCCATAATCATTATCCTTGGAGGCCTCAAATTTTCTTGAGGTCTCAATGTTTGAGTGGCTTCTATATCTAGTATCTAGAATTTTTATTTGTTATCCTCTGTCAAAAAAAAAGAAAATAAAATAAAATTATAAGCCTTTATATGTATTTGTCCTTTTATACTAATAAAATGATGCATAAGTGAGTTTGTGGGAATATTTTTTAGTAGAGGATAGGTGGGAGGTTCAAATCCCCCAAAACTAAAATTTTAGTAGCCATCCAATTAAAAAAATAATAAATTTAGTTATAACTAACTAAATTACCAAAAAAAAAAGTACTAAAGAGAGAGAGAGAGAGAGAGAGAGAGAGAGAGAGAGAGAGAGAGAGAGAGAGAGAGAGAGAGAGAGAGAGAGAGAGAGAGAGAGAGAGAGAGAGAGAGAGAGAGAGAGAGAGAGAGAGAGAGAGAGAGAGAGAGAGAGAGAGAGGAGAGAGAGAGAGAGAGAGAGAGAGAGAGGTAGAATAAATTTAAAAAATTCCAAAAAGAGGCCAAATATCCTAGAAATAGAAAAAAATAAAAGTCAATTTTCATTTTTTACAAAGCATTATAATTTAATTTTTTGTATTGAAAAAAAAAATTGTAATTGTATTACACCAAATCATGATTTTTTCAAACATGACATAATGTTCAATCATAACTATGCCTTTCACTCATGTTTATGGGTAATGTCATTGTGTTTGAGTTATTGCATGCATAACCTAACATAGCTACAAAAATGACATCTAGGCATCATCCCTTTAAATCATGAAGGAGAAATAAGGCACATTCCTTTATATCCTTTCCCTCATTTACCCATCATTACAATTGAAGGCCATAAATCCTAACTCATGGAATTTCTAGGTATATAGTGAGGTTATGTGCAGGTATGTGGAAATCCATTTAAGTAGGTGATAGAGATTGTATGAACCAATTTTAATATTATCTAGGTACCTAGTATCAAATTTTTTTCAATACATTTGTGCCTCTTTAACATACTATCAGGTATACAAAAATGGCAAGCTCATTCTTCATAATTATGGGTATAAAGGATGGGTGCATATAAATAAAGGTCTAGTATATTAGTTTGAGGGTATATATAAAGGGATAACTATATACCTAGAGTGATAAGAAACCAATCCATCACCTATAGTCTTGATAATGGCTAGACAAGCTCTAAAATTCTTTCTATTAGATTCATTGTTACTCAAAGGGGAGAATTACTCTACTTGGAATAAAAAGCTTAAAAATCAATTGGAGTTTGAATAAATTTGGTTTTTAGTAGATGGATAATATACCCAACATGTAATAAACATTAATCAACAATGTAAATTTGATAAATCCAATCATAAGGTTATGTTAATAATCATGTTTAGAGTATCAAATGAAGTCTAACCACACATTTGTGATAAAAAAAATACCTAAGGAATATTTGGGCAAATCCAAACTATATATGAGGGAAAAAATGAGAGTATAATTATGTATTTACAAATTTAACTCCACTCTCTCAAATTGAGATCAAGATAAATAGAAGAGGCCTTTTTAGTACATGTTTCAATATTGAGGGAATCACATCAATCCTTGGATGATACAATTTCAAATTAATCTCTTGTACCTCTTGCCTAGAGATCACTACCAACCTCATATAGGATTTTTGTGACCACTTTGAATATCATAGAACATAAACCAAGTTTTTAAAAATTGGTTAATATGTTAGAATAAGAAGATTCATTTAATACTCATGACAAAAAAAGAACATGTATTAGGTTCTCATCATTAGAAATGAAAGAAACCATAAAAAACATCATAAAAATATAGTTCAAGGAAAAATTCACAAGGAAGAAAGTCATAGAAACAATGTCTCATTTTTGGTCATTAGGGATATGAACTAAAATATTATCGGTACAATACCTTTAAAAAGGGATATTCTATAGATCATAATTTCACTAACCAACAATCGTCCCTTGGCTCATTTAGTAAGCCATAAGAACATAAAAGGGGGACTTGGCATAAGAAATCAAAGCATCAAGGTAATATCATTGAAGATGAAGAAAATGATGAGCAATATTATTAACTTTACTCTATATATATCCATGTTGTATCCACATCACAAAGTAGCATATGGTATGTTGACTTATGTGCAACCTAACACATGATAGGTAGATAAGATTGGTTTTACACTTTGATGGACACACCCAATAAAAATTATGTTTCTTTGGGTGATGATACCTCATAAAGTGTGTTAGTAATTGGCAACATTTACTTACCCCTAGGAATGCAAACATGTAAAATCATAGATGTTCTCTATGTACTTGGATTAAACACAAACTTGTTATTAGTAAGTCAACTCTTAGACCACAATTTGAATATTAAATTTTATTATAAAGGTGGATACAAATTTTGTTTGATCAAAGATAAATATTTAAAATCCAAAATTATTACACAAGCATCCAATTTTAACCATATCTTTTAGTTTGACTTCATTCAAAAAATAATCAAGCACTCATAGCAAAGGACACAGACTGGGCACAAATGTGGCATAGGATATTTGGCCACATTAGTTTCTAATATCTCGACACACTCCACCAAAAAAACATGGTAAGAGCTTACCATCTCTTAAAGAGGGTACAAACAAATGTCATGATTGCTTAGTAGGAAAACATCATCGAGTTCTATTTTATTACCTATTGATCTAATGGTAAACTTGATCTAGTTCACATAGATCTATGTAGACCAATGAAACCTAGCCATGATGGATTTAAGTAATTCATGTTATTTTTCAATGATTATTCAATAAAAAAGTGGCTTTAATTTCTAAAAATAAAGGATCAAGCCTTTGAAAATTTCAATAATTTCAAAGTGGTTGTTAAAAATGAATTTTGTTAAAAAATCAAGATCCTCTACATAGATCGTGGGGGGGGTGTTTAATCAGTAACAAGTTTAAATATTTTATTAAATCCAATTAAATATATCATCAAATGTAACTACCACATATACCACAAAAAAATTTAAATTGTTAAACAAAATAATCATACTATTGTATAAATGGTGTGATGTATGATACATAATTCAAGCTTGACAAAGGAATTTTGGGTAGAAGCTACCAAAAATTGATTATATCAACTCAATAGAGTACCCACTATAGATCTTGATGGAGTAACTCCACATGAGCTTGGTTAGTGTAAAAACCATCTATATCACATCTTTGGGTTTTTGGATGTCAAAGAAGTATGCATATTCCCAAATTTAAATGGACTAGGCTTGATATGAAACCTAAAAAATATGTATTCTTAGGGTATAGTGAATAATCACTTGCCTATAAACTCATGGATCTGAAAACTATATAAATTTACACTAAAAATGATATTGAATTATTTGAAAAGAAAGAATTATAAGTTCCTTCTACAATTTCTCTTAATAAATAAATTAGTCCCATAAAAAATATAGAATATGGTAATCTCCTAGAAGAGTATAATAATGATGATGGGAATAATGGTGCAACTCCATCATAAGAAAAACTACTAAATTTATACCTAAATGGTATACAAATACACTTAGAGATTCAAAGTTGTATGGTGTTTAAAACACATCCACCACTGGACCAAGGACTCACATTATGGCCCATGATGAAGTCAATTTGGCCTTAATGAGTATATTTGTTGAATCTGTTGAGCCCTCTATAGTTCAAGAAGCCCTATAGTTGAAAACTTAGAAAGATGTTATGGATGCAAAATATATTTCACTAATGAAAAATAAAACATTAAAGCTTGTAAATCTTCCACCAAGGAAAAACCCAATCAGATGCAAATGGATATTCCAGATGACATACAAAGTAGATGGCAAACTCAATAAGCATAAGTCAAGACTAGTTGTGAAGGGGTATGCTCAAAAAGTACACGTTGAATATGAGGATACATATTCTCCTAAATCAAAGATCAAAAATATTTGGATGATATTTTCTTTAGATGTACATTTTGGTTGTAAATTCCATCAAATGTATCTAAAAAGTGCCTAATGGAGACTGAAAATAAGTCTACATGATTTAGACATAAGGTTTTATCAAATATATATAAGAAGATAAAGTTTGTAGACTTTTTAAATAATTGTATTGTCTTAAATAGGCTCCCAAGGCATCTTATATCAAAATTTATGAGCATCTCTTGAAACATGGATTCTAAAGGAGTCCATATGATCCAAATATCTACCTAAAACAATAAGGGGGAATAGTGATTGTAGTTTTATATTTCGATTATCTAGCTATCAATGATAGTTTAGTAAATATAATTTAATTAGTAAAGAAATATCTAAATCAATCATTCAACATGATAGATCTCAGGATTTTTCATTATTATCTTGGCTTAGAATTTTGGTAGAGAAAATCACACTTTTGTATCTCAGCTAAAATATTCTAGGATAATGCTCAAGAAATTTCAAATGATGGATAGCAAGCCATTTTACACACCTATGGAGACAAATATTTAGTTGTCTCAAGAACATCCATCAACATAGGTAAGTTCAAATATATATTGGTAATTGATGAGAAGTATCATTTACCTAACCTTCACTAGGCCAAAAATTAGATATGTTGTCAGTTATCTCTCAAGGTTCATGCAAGAGCCTGAAATTAGTAGCTAGAAAGCAATAAAGTGAGTTTTGATAAAAATTAGAGGAACTATGGATTTTGACCTAGAATACAAGAAGAATTATAACTTATTATTGACATGATACTTGAACTCAGATCATGCAGGAAGAATTGATGATAGGAAATCCACTTTAGGATTTGTATTCTTTTTTGGATTTGGATGAAAGTCCTCCACAAAATTATAATATCACATCATAGGAGATGTATATGAAGTGATTTGGACTAGACATATAATTGAAGTATTTGGACTACCACATGATCAACCAAAAAATTCTTCATGTAGACAATGAAGTAGTGAATCTTGTTCACAATCTAGTGTTCCATGAATGCAATAAACACTTTGAGGTGGATGTTCATTTCATCTGTGAACATGTTCATATCAAAAACATCCATCTCTAGTTTTTATTTATACATCAACAACATGTAGATGCTTCTACTAAATCAATTACATGCAAAAAATTTGAGTCATTCAAATAATTTCTCTCATGTTCACTTTGGACAATGCTAAATTAGTGGGGAGAATGTTAGGGTGATTAATTCACCATTATAAATAAATGAGTACTGTTTAATTACTCATAATTATTTATAATTAGTAATTAATATGGTTATTTTTCATAAATAAGTTGTTGGATTATTTATGAGGTAAATCATGAAAATATTTTAATCATGGTATTTTGTTATTCTCGTGTAATTTTTTGAGATATTCAATTTAACTATTTTTATCTCTCCTATTTTTAGGAGCTATTACAAGCTCATATTCCTATATAAATATGTAGCTCAATAATATAATTCTTAGTTGGATTCAATATAATTTTATTCATCCTCAAGAACCATTAGTACTATAAGGAATCTTAGAGATGGTTTTCATGATGATAATAGTAGATGAACCTAGGGTAAGGCAAAAACCTTGGGTCCTTATGATTAGATATGTTGGTTTAACACCTCTATTGAGATAATGTCACTTAAAGTTATAGTAGAGGGGGAGATAAGATCTAAGTGGACTCTAAACCTATATATGAGTGATCATAAATTTTTTTGGGAGGTTTACATCACTTTAGATTACAAAAGAGTTACTCTAGTTAGACATTCCATTCTGTAGACACCTAGATATTTTCCAAAAAACTTTATTCTCACCAAAGAGACATTTTTACATTCTCATAAATATAAAAAAAAATTGAATGGGAGGTTGAGCTCTTCAAGTGAGATGAAGGTGTTTGTCTACATACATTTAGTGGAATTTTTTTGGAGGTTTAGGTACTAACCTCTATAAACCATCATTGAGATCTTAAAACACTCTTAAACCCCCTTAAATCCCTAATAAGGACTCAACTATAAATATTTAAGAAAATATGCATCATGAAATATGGGAACCAATTGAGAATCACTTGGATCATGTTGTCCAATTAGATGAGTCCATTTTCATGGTACTTAGTTGTATGTAAATTATACAGACACCTCTAAAAATTATAAATTTCTAAGGTTTTAAAAAATAAATGAGGTTTATAATTTGTTCATAGGTTCCAAAACTTTTGGGGGTTAGTTTATGACTATTTTCACCTCCTTAAAGTTATAAATGTCCACTTACCTTCCTCGAATTTCCTTAACTAAATTTCACTAATTAGATAGTCTACAAGGCTAGTTTGGATGGCTTAATCATGTAAAGAAGATGATTTCACAAGTGTGAATTTTTTTAATGTTTAAAATAATAATTCATAATTTTATTTCAAGTGTGATTTAATCATACTTAGATAGCTTGAAGGTCTGGTTTAACTATCTTAACCATCTAAAAGGTAGATGGATAAAAGACTGAGTTAATAGCTAATGAGCCCTACTTAACCAACAAGGTGGAAGTGATAATGGGTATATAAGGAAATAATAGAGATAATAATCCACATAAAGACATATTTAATTTACCATTAAGGTTATTAAACCTCATATTGATGATCATAATGTAGGATTTTTGGTGGTTTCTTTATTAAAGTCAATCTATGACTCATGTAAAAGGGCTCAATTAAACCACTTTCAATGTTGTTAAATGATGGTAAGAGATATATTTGTATTAATTCAAAATATATGTGTTCTTTATAGGTCAAACATTTCTAAAATTAGACATCAATTCCCCAAATATCCCATTTAGGGCACCTATCCACTCAAGCAATGCTTGATAAGAGTAATGGAAACTATTGTAACTACTACATGGACACCTTGGCCTCTTCATGGAATCTTCTATACCTATATTAATTTATATCTCTCATGTATAATTCTATATATTCATGCATGTATTTTTTGTTATCATCTCTCAATTGGGTGTAACAAAGCTCTACCAAAATTGTATTTGACACCTTGAATCAATAGAGAAAAAATATCTTAAGACTTATATATGAGTATCAATGTGTGTTATGATTGTTTATTTTCATATTTTATGAATTTTATCTTCTTTTTCAAGTCTTATTTATCACATAATATGAAATTTTCATCCTATACAACTCATATGAAGTATTTATAGGTAGTAGTGGTGTTGAAGAGAGTTGATTTGCAGTGTTTCATGTAGACTTATAGCCGTTTTCCTTCAAGTTATACACTTTATACCTAACATCCATATGAAAAATTCATGTTTAGGAATGTTTAAAGAAGCCTATATATTTTCTTGTCTACCATTGGATTCATAAGTGTGTTTTAATTATAGTCAAGAGAGGATAAGAGAATATCGGTGCATCACCACCTAAAGTATGGGTTTTATTTCATGTTTCCTTCCCCACCATTTTCATAAAAATTCAATTAGTTTTTATAAGAAGAGTTTAATTTGACATATTATGGGAGTTATCCCCATAATCTATAGGTTTGGTCTAAAATATAGGAAACCCACAACCTTTAGGCCAATCCCATGTTAGTTCAATATTCAGGTAGAATTGAATAATCTCATTTAGAGGGTGAAACTTAGGTTACTAATAGTTATGGAACATATAGTGGTACCATATTTTAAGTGACTTTGAGTATGATTTTTTATCCTTGGAGGACATCTAAAATATTCAAGTACATCATTGGTAGATATGCAAACAAGTTAAATGCAAAATATGGCCACTAGACCTTCCTCAAAAGGTAATAACATTGAGATTATTGAATTTTCACTATAAATTTATAGAAGGAAGAGGAATTATAGGTTCAATCCCAATCATACACCCCATAAATCTCCCAATTATGCCCAAACAAACACTCTTTCAAGACTTATAACCCCAATGGCTAAGACTAGGATGAAATTCTTTGTGCCTTTCAATGGTGGCAATCCCTTGAACCTTAATCAATTTGATGAAATATCAACTAATTCCCTAAAAATCCTTCCATAATTCATAGTAGAGAAATAAACTACCCCTATAGAGCATATATTAAACATAACTAATCTATTTTTAGTCCATAACATAACCCAAAAAAATATGGCTATGACACTTTTGGCAACTTTGTTGAGGGGTAACACACTCCGATGCTATAGGGGCTTAACACATGCATATATAAACATATATGATGATTTTAGAGAACACTTGTGTAAAAAATTTGGGGATATTAGTGATTACATCTCCTTGGTAGAATAACTTACTATAATCAAAAGAACCCCCACAGAATTCATGATAGACTTCAACTATAGGTTTCAAAAAACCTAAGATAGGTTTCATACCATCATAAATCCCACCTATAACTATTCCTTCTTTTAATATGGTATTTAAATTCTAACATGGCTATTATGATATATTTAATGGGGGTAACACCTTATTAGAAGCCTATAAGATAGCTATAAGGGTATAAAATTACCTAAATCAAGAAGGCAAACATAGCCCTAGACCTCCCATGCCTTTGTTTCTTGATATTCAATCCCCTATCCCTATCATTACTCCATTACTATCCAAACCAATCAATATTAAGTAGATGGAAGCTAAGTAGATAGATTGGTCAAGATAGAGGGACTGCTTAAGGCCTAAAATAACAAGATAGTAGCCTTAAAAAGGTAGCAAAATCTACCCTATAGTCCTTATTAATCCCACTAACAAGACCATTTTTAGTAATATCAATAAAATAGGCCTCCTTATTAGCTTAATAAATAAGGTGAATGGTAAATCACACAAGTATGACCATATAATAGTTTTAATCTTAATGCTACCAATAGTTTTAAAGCCTTGGTCTCAACTTAGAAAAATTATGTACAAGAAGATTAGAGGCATGATCAATGGGTATGTTAAAATGATATCTCAATGGCTCTAAGTGGTAAAGTGTGTCAAACATACTTTATGTATCAAGGTCCCAATTTTACACCACATGAAAACATGACCCCTTCACAACATAGATAACTCCCTCCTATGCATCATAGGGGCATTATCTTCATGACCCAAGCTGAGATGCTAATTCAAAAAGTAGAAAGTGGAAGAAATACACACTATAAAACTATGTTGATAAAATTTCAATAAGGTGAGAATTAATTTTAACAAGTGGAAACAAATCAAAGTTATAATGTGGCCAAGGTAGACAACTCAGTTTTAACCCAAACACGGGCTAAAAGAAGGGCAATTGATGACAATTTATGGAAGCCCAAGATAACTCCTCTACCTTCTCAAAATCCTCAAGGGGATTCTAGTCATGATTTAATTCACAAATTATCAACAAATCAGTATATGCAAGGTGAGAAAGGGCAGAATTAGAAGGGACTTTTTATACCATAGTTTACACAAGTTCCAAGCAATGTTTCTACCCCTAAGTTGTAATCAAAGGAATACAACCCTCCTTTTATAATTTTTGAATACATGAATAAGGCACATTACACTCTCCCTATGTGTGATTCTTTACTTATTCCATGGTAAGAGGACATCCTTCAAGAATAGCTCACCAAACTTCATGTCTTAGATACACAAGAAGAAAAGGTTTTTATAGTCCTTGTTAATTCTAGCCAACCTCATGAATCCCAAAAGACTAAGGTTGATAAAACACCTCCCTTATACCTTTAAGTCATAATAGGAGATTTTTTTGTGCATAATTTCATGATAAATAGTGGGGCTAACACTTATGTCATGTATAATTCCATAGCTGATAAATTAGGGCTTAAATATGAACCTAATAAAATGGGTGTTTTATAATTATATGGGTCTCCTACCAAGATTTTAGGAATCTTAAGGACCTTAATATCATATTGGTTTATTTTTTTAACTATACCATATCTCAAGATGTCATGGTAGTTGACCTTTCTCCCTACTTTTCCATAAGCTTGTCAAAGGATTTCAATGCTAAAATTATGGGTATCTCTCTTCTAATTGGTCATACATGGTCTTTATTATTAGTTATGAGACAAAATTTACCATAATGTTTGAACCTATTTATATGTTCCACTTACAACCCTACATGCCCAACCTATCTAATATTAACTACACTATCTTGGATGAGGATGAGCATCTCAGTGATTAAAAACCTATGAAACCACTAGAAGGCCTCTAATATTTTATCCTTGATGAATAATAAATAGATAATCATGGTTATTATCCTTAAAATACCATTTAATTGGTAGGCCTAGGTGTATATTGTATTCATGAAAGATTTGTCATGCCAAGACTCACTAGCACAAGTCAAGAACATGAAGGTGTATGTAACTTGTTTTTTGATGGGTCAAGATCAAATAATGGGAGTGGGAAAAGTGTTATGATTTTATCCCCTTAGAAAAAAAATATTATTATACCCTAAGTTTTTAATTTAGGTACACTTTTAATACTATACAGTGTGAGGCCTTCATTCATGAGCTACAATGAGAAAGGAAGAAAGGTATTATGCTTTTGCAAACTAAAGGAGATAACGAACTAGTGGTATAATAGGTAAGAGGCTAAGTGAATTCAAGAATAAACTTTTGAAATCATAAAAGAATAATTTATGGGACATCTTTGAGGACATTAAATCCTTTGTCATTCATTCCATACCTATGGACTCCAATCATCATGCATACTAGTTATTTTCCATTGGTGCATAATATGCCATAGTTTATGTGGTCAAGGAGACTAAAGATCTAGAAAAAATATAATGAGTGTGTAGGCCCTCAGTCATGATTAATAAGGTGATTTATAATGTATTTTGAATTGATAGTCATATTGCTTGCTTCTTTTAACATGAGGAAGAGTTTTTCTTAAAGAAGCAAAGTAGGATGCAATATCAGTTTGGAGATCAGATTGTCTAGTTGAGGATAAATAATTTACCTAAGGGATTGGTAATATTTGATGGTATATTCAATGAGTATGAGCATATTATTAATGACAAGGTGATTATCTCCACCAAATAATAACACTATGAGAAGGTTTTCATATTCAAGGACATGTTACTCATGTTGGGAAAAGTGAACACCCATGAAGAAAGAGCAGCCTTCATAGAATTATGAAAAGAGTTCATAGATGTATTTGCATGAGAATAACATAAATTTAAAGGTTTTGATCCTATTTTATCCCAGCATATCATATATTTTGATAATAATTCCAAAACTATGAGGCAAAAACAAGGACTAGTCAACCCCAAAATTGAGCTAATTACGAGGAAGGAGTTGAAAAAACTCATTAAAAACAAGATCATATTTCCTATAAAAATTTCTTCATGGGTGGAAACTCTTGTGCTGATGAGGAATAAGAATGGGGAGATACATTTATGACTAGACTTTAAAGACCATAACAAGGTATATCTAAGATATCACTATGCTCTAGCATCCATGGATAAGATTCTTTATAGAGTTATAGGTTCACAAAGGTTATATTTACTTGATTGATACTATAGATACAAAAAAATATTGGTGAGATAAGAGGATTGACACAAAACTACCTTCAAAACCAAGTGGGGCATTATGCCTACAAGAAGAATACCTTTAGACTATCTAATGAAAGAGATACATTCTAAAAGGAAATAGATGTGGCCTTCCAACGGATCCTAAATGAGATGGTGATCATATAACTTGATGAAATCAATATATTTTAAAAGGAGCCTAAATGTCACCTGACACATTTTAGGTTAGTGTTTGACAGGTGTAGACAATTTTGGGTCTCCTTGAAACCCAAAAAATACATATTTATAGTCCATGAAGGAAGAATTATCAAATATATTATGTTAAAATATGGCCTCTTAATTTACCCTAAGAGGATAGAATAAATATTAAATTTTTACATACCCAAACATAAGAAAGTATTTCAATGTTTCTTGGCCAAAATCAACTTCATTAGGAGATTCATTTTAGGATTTGTAGAATTTGTGAGACCACTCACTCACATGCTCAAGAAACACAAGGAGTTCTCTTGGACCAAGAAGGTTAAAATAATTTTTTATGTCATAAAGTAGGCCATTTATAAATATCCCACCCTCATCAACCTTTATTTTACCAAATACTTCTTCATGTATGCCTTATCCACAAATGATATTATTTTTGTTATGTTCATGTAACACAATGATGAAGGACTATATCAACCCATTGGTTTCTCTAGTCATGAATTGGAAGGATATGAGGAGAGATAAAATTTGTTTAAAATCATGTTCTTTCTATTGTGATAGGCCTAATAAAGTCTAGACACATGGTGTATAATAATAAGGTTTTTATGATGGTAGTTCATCCTAGTATAAAAGACTTTATACTCAATAAAGACTTGAGTTAGAATAGGGCTGGTTGGGTGACTAAGTGCATGGAATATTATATTTAATTGAAGGTTACTAAAATTATCAGAGGTAGGTTAATTTATCAACATATTTTATTTTAAATTAAATAAGATAAACATATGGTCTTTGTAGTACAAGACAATAAAAAATTAGCTCCAAACATGACTCCTTCCATTTGGACCCAAGATATAGTGATGTTAATCCAAATGGGATAATGTCCTATGGGATTAGATACAAATAAATGGAGTAAATTTATAATATATTCTATCCTTTACATCTTGGTGGATGGATTACTCTTCAAGAAGGACATTGGTGGTATGTTCCTAAGGTGTGTCAAGACTAGTAAAGTTGACAAGTCATTAAAATAGTTTCATGATGGGTGTACAAGTGGGAACTTTTAAGCCAAGAATATAAATTCCAAGATCATAATATCAATATATTTTTGTTCCACATTATTTATGTAATCAAATGATTGGGTTAGGAAATGTCTTAAATGTGATATGTTTCCTTGTATGTAAACATTATCTACCTTACCTCTAAAACCCACCCAAGTTGAGTATCCCTTCATGAAATGGGGATTATATTTCATAGGTATGATTAATACCTAATATATTTATAGTCTTAAGTGGATTTCAACATCTAATGATTACTTTACCAAGTGGGTGGAGGCAGTTACACTCAAAGAAGCAAATGACAACTCAATTTTGGAGTTCTCTTACAACCTTGTGACTAGGTTCGGGGTCCCCTCAACCATTATATCACATAATTACATGGATTTTATTATTATTAAAGTGAGTTATTAGGCCATTATCCATGTTATTTACCTCAAGTTTTCATCTAACTAATATCCAAAAGGTAATGGAATAGTAGATTCCACCAATAAGAATTTGATTAGGATCATAAGAAGGATAATGGAGGATAGTCAATGAGAGTGGCACACCAAGTTGAAGACTACCTTGTAGATAGATATAATTATTCCTAATAAATATATTTTTAACTCTCCTTATTTCCTTGTTTATGGTAGAGAGGAAAAAATACCCATATCACTTGAGCTACCATCCTTGGAACTTGCACCCCAACTTGATCTCATGGAGGATGATGCAATGGAACTAAGGATAAATGAGTCAAGGAGGTTGGAAGAGACAAGGGATAGTGATACAATTCTATATGGTCTAATTAAAACAAATTAAAAATATAACTTTACAAAATATCTTCATCAAAGAAATTTCAACAAGGAGACATTGTGCTTAAGTGGGTTGAGGACCATGCCAAGCTAGGTAAACATTCAAATTTTGATAGCATTTAGAGTGGGCCATACATCATTAAAAATTACAAGGAGATAAATTGCTTCCAAATATCTAAGTTTAATGCTGAATAACTCCCCATCCATATCAAATGCATGTTCCTCAAGTACTATTATTAAGAACACCAAGTCTTATTATACATGATAACTAGTTTAGTTTCTCTTCTTTAAGTGTTGTTGCACATGATTGGTAGTTGTTAACTTGTTATATTTATTTATTTTAGTGTGTATTTGTCCATTATTGTCTATTATTTGGTGTATTTTTATGTTTCAATGGTTATTAATGTCAACAAGGTATTAGATTGAGTCTACATAAAATTAAAGGTTCACTATCTAGTCATGAGGGGTAAACTAAAATATTCTAAGTTCTCTTGACAAAAAGGCATGTCAAGCCAGTTGAGTCATCAAACATATTGACCACTTTATAGTCTTAGGAATATAAATGAGTCAATATAAATCCCTATGAATCCTATTTCATGATTATACCTCATGGTTATCACATCTTCATAAATTAAGGAAGTTGAAGTAGGTCACTAGTCATTCTTGATGTAGTAAGTCCACTATCTATTCATGTTATCAAGCACATAGTGGTCACCCATACCTCATGTATTTTTTTGTGTCAAGTTACATCATAGTTTTTGAGCATGTATGAATTTTCTTAGTAAGTTTTTAAGAGACCTCAACAATATAAAAGTGCCATAGTGGAGGTGATTTGGTAATGCAATTAATGAGTCATCATGAACATATCTGGTGTACTCAAATTATGTAAGGTATGGTTCATTTAAAAGATTTTATAAATGTTATGAGTGTTTATTAAAGACTAATTTAAGTCTTTAGTAGTTTCTCAAGTCTTCTCTATGTTTTGAAATGATATTCATTTGATATCCCTCCTTAAGTTCATGAAGGTGTTCTAAAAGTGAAATATTTGATCTTGATGTGACTCTATTTGACCTTGATAGGCCACTAGAGTCACTATTCATACATTCAATATCCTTTATGAGCCCCATCAAACCATATTCAAGGTGTTTTATACATTACTGAGCCCCTTTATAAAAAATTCAACATTGAATTTCCAATAATGGCCCAACACGTGCAAAAATATTCCCTTTAAAATTGTCCAATTCATATCATGAGATTTAATGCATCACTTGAATCCTATTTTCCCTCCCCATACCCACTAATAATATATTATAGTCTAAAAAATTAGAAAATATAGGTAATTTTTAGTTTTTATGAGTATTCTATGTGATATGGATCGATACAGTATGAACTAACTCAGGTGGAATCAGGGGTATGTAAGAGGAGTTCACTATTGGCATGTGTGTAAGAAATTAGACTATTTCAGTGCTTGAGGATCCCAAAATTGATTTATATTCACCACCAATTTCATTGGTAGGCCTTGAGATCACATCAAGTTTTTTCTCAATTCATATGGAGGAGAGAGAAAGAGGTGCCAAGCTCTTGGCTATAAAAAGTAATCATGGTCAACTTAAAATCATAGTCATTGGTTTCTATATTGATCCCCTGATATTTATGAACATTCACTAAGAATTTAAGTGGTCTAGTACTCATCTTCATACATAGGAAAAAAGGAGGATAATTTTATTATATTTAGGGTATGTTTGATCAAAGTGACCACTATTCCTAG
The DNA here is from genome assembly GCA_037957365.1 of Torreya grandis. NCBI lineage: Eukaryota > Viridiplantae > Streptophyta > Pinopsida > Cupressales > Taxaceae > Torreya > Torreya grandis. The sequence continues at coordinate 1,326,332 of JARHVA010002488.1, forward strand.
TTTTTTTAGTCTTGAAAAAACTTTTCATGGTCTCCTCAGTATGTTATTTTCATGTGTGGACATGTGAGATTGATGAAAACCCAAACTACTTGTGTTTATAGATTATAGGTAATTTTCAATGATAAATAAGAGAATCTAAGGAATGCTTTTAAAGGTGATATTTTTTTAAAGGTCTAGTCATGGTGTTTTTAATATGTTCATGTCTCTATACTCCAACTTGAATACTTAGATGTTATAAAACATTTTGAAATAGTGTTTCCAAGTAATGAAACCTATAGATGTGATTTTCACCGATACAAACATGTAGTATACCATTTTATGATAGCTTCAAGGTAATCAAAACATAGTATAAGCATAGAGTGGAGTATTATGTTCATTCCAAAGCCACCATTGCATCCTTATATGTAGGTTTACAAGATTCATTATAGCCCCCATAGGACATGAAACCAACATTCTACCTTCAAATATTTTTATAATCCATTTAGTACAATTTAATTTTTGCTAAGAAATGTTAAGGTTATTTAGAAAGTCCTAGGTTTCATATTTTGATTAAGTACACCTTTTTTTAGCCTAAAAAGTGTTATGTTCTAATAGGTATATATACAGAGGTATCCAAGGTCATTATATTTTATCTTGGGTTTTGCCCATAGTTCATTTAAATACATGGAATAACTTCTACCATTTCATGAAATTTCCACTATCTTCCCACTTAAAACCCCACACTTCATGTTTAAGTCCCTTATAACCCCACTGTCATCCTCGATAGGCCATCCACAACTCTTTCCAATCCTAAATCATTGGATCAATATATATATATATATATATATATATATATATATATATATATATATATATATATATATATATATATATGTATGTATGTATGTATGTATGTATGTATGTATGTATGTATATATATATATATATATACACACATACATAATCCTTAGGGTTCTCTAGAGAAATCATGTAATGCATATATGTGCCTATATAAACATATACCCTATTAAGAGAATAATTACCACCTATAGGAAAGTATTTAATATCGACCTTAGAAGAAGCCCTTCATCTCACTATGTGAACATTATGCCTAAGTAATGGGAGAAGGATATGACCAAAAATGATGTCCATATTATAGGTATGGGTTGTAATGATATATATATTAATAAATCAAATTAAAATAAGATTCAATTCAATTATGCTTAGAGAACCCTATTCTACAGACCCTATAGGTAGTCAACATATGAAATTTAGTACCTATAAAACTATTGACATGTCTTTAAATCTACGTCTTACCTAGAATATAAGATAGTATCTATACATAATGAGGTGATATTAAAACTAATAATGTGGTAAAATAATTGTGGTCAGCCCACCAAAGCTAAATAGGACACTCAACCTAGACCTAGAGGTTACACAGGTTTAACTATGCATAGAACTTAGCCTAAGGAGATAATATATATAAAGGGGTGATGACATACATGTACCTAATGGTGTTACTACACCTAAAGTAATATTATAAACATTAAAAAATAATCATTGAAATGAATGTATAAAAATGCCTATTTAGACCCTTACTACTGTGAAGCATTTAGACTTCTAACTAGCAAATAGACCTATAGGAAGACCATGGAAGAGAGCATAGGTCAGTAAGTATCCTAGTCTCATATAAATATATGAATAAAGTATAGAATAGGTTGTATATGGTGTCATGATAGCATGAAATCCCAATATAACTATAGATAATTTAAACCCTTGAGGCTCAGTTGAGGCCTGTTAGGCCTAAAAGCCTATCTTAGGCCTAAAAGGCCTACACAACCTTGGGGCATACTCAAACCTTCCCAAATAAATTTGATGACCATGAAAGATATGTTATGATATTTTAAGTCCTATAAAGGTAGTTTAAATCAAATTAAAATATAAAGGGGGTCACATTTGTCTTAAGACCTTGCTCGATTCATGAAATCCTAGGAAGTCAATTCAAGTCATCACTTTAGATGCTCATACTCTTCACCACAGAGAAATCTAGGATTAGGATTCTTGAGGAAAATTAAGTACCTATATGGACACAAAATACTTAAAATAATCAAATCTATTTATGGGATAAATTTCATGAATGATCCCTAAGAAGTTAACCTACTTGAATTAGTCAATAGAGAGCTCGAGAGTCACCTTCTAGCACTCTATATATTTTGGGTTAATCCATGTTTGGATAATATAAATTGTCTAACCATGAAAGTGTGTGGTATATATACAAGGTGATTTATGCTTTTTGGGTCTGAGAATCAAGAAAGGCAAGTAACTGTGTGAGTGTGGTTGAGTTGTTGTGAAAATGGAAGAGTGGAGTGAATAATAGATTGATTTTATGAGATGAAAGAGGGGATGAAAGGGATTATATATATATAATCCATTTCATCCCCTCTTTCATCTCGGATTTTATATATATATATATATATATATATATATATATATATATATATATATATAATACATTTCATATTCATCCATTATGTTGGTCATGTTTCAAAGGGCTCAAACTCCACACATAGTCTAACCTTCACCTTTGAATTTGCTCTTTTGAAGAATCTACAAGATCACCATCTTCTTGGTTAGATAAGAGACATTTATTAAAAATTTAATGGTTCTAACCCACTTACAAAAATATCAACATGAAATCCATATGTCTTCCAAATCATTTTATATCTCACCCTTAAGTAACCATACCTTTATATTAGGCCTAAGTGGCCCTTTTAGGTCTCAGGAAGACCTATTCATATTTTCAACACTACAACGAGACAAGTTAAAAAAAAAGATAATTGAAAATCACATGGATCCATGAAATATGACCCTTAAGACACCCTCAATGGATAATATCCATCACTACACAATTTTGAAACATTTTCTCACCTTAGGAACCTCAATTAGTTCATAAAGACCTATTAGGCTTAACTATCCTAGAAACATTGTCTTCACCAAAAAGGCTCAAACTAACTTAATATATAATTTTTTTGTAAAATAAAAATATGGATAGAAATATTAATACATAACTAAATTTATCCAATCAATGAGACACATTCATTTAGCCTCTTAAGGCTTGTAAACAATTGTGCAAGAAGCTCACTCAGATCTGTAATAAATAGAATCAACTTTGATCTATGATAAATTAACTTGTAATGACTTTCAATACCCCAAATAAATTTTAGAGTGATATATATGTATCATAATTCATATTTTATTTTTATACAACTAATATCTTATGAGTACATTTTATTCTATAATCACTTCTTTGCACTCTGATTTATTCAAAAAAACACAGTCAACAACAATCAACTTTGGTCAACCATATATGAATACATACAGACATTAAGAATCTTAAATTTGATTTTATAGAATCCTGTCATATTACTCTACCAATTTTTTTTTAAAATTCATGTTTAAATTCTACTTCCATCAAAATATATAGCTATAACACTACATACTAGTCCTTTGTTCACTAGATATTGAAAATTTGGCCAAGTATGGAACCAAAAAAATGTACCAACTTTTCACTGTCATAAATTTTAACTCACACATCCTTAATAATTTAAAATTGGATAATATAAAATATGTAAAATTTTTAACACATCAATATAACCATATTCTTCTGACTCATCCATATCCATATATTTTTATGTAATCAATCTTCTTACTCAACACAAATCTATCACAAGACCACATATGCCTAGATGAACACAATGAAGAACCATATGAATTAAAATCAGGTAAATTATGATATAAAGTATGTAAGACCTCTAATATTACCCATAACACAATTTAAATACCTTATATTCATCCCTACTCATTGATTAGGCTTTCCAATTCTACTTCTCACTTTGACTGGTTTTTCTCACACATGGTACCCTTTCCTTCATATCGACTAGGAAACTTTGAGGGCCTATATATTTAACATAGATAAATTAATATTCCTAAAAAATTTCATTAATTTTTTATTAAAGTCATTAAATTCATATCAAATCCATTTGTTTCCTTGTTCAACTTTATGAATCTCTCACAATATAAAAAACACTATTAAGAAGCACTTTTTTATGGGACCCATAAATAGTCAAGTATAAAAAAAAACATCCTCATAATACTAGAGGAGTAATCTAAAACCTCCAATAATCATCCTATCCATCCACAACTTTATTGAGGATATATAATAAATATATTTCATATCAGGTCCAAGACTTGCCTTTTTGCACATAAAAACCTGCTTACATTCTTAATAATTTTTCATAAATAATGGAGCCTTAATCAATGAACTAATGATTGGAAACCCTTATTAGATACCTTACTGAACATATCTAAAAGTATCATCTCCCGATGAAAATTATACATGAGTTTATTAACATAATAACTTTCCTCTCAGTCTCATAATGCACCATTTGAGTACCCTCTAAAGCACATGAAGACATGTCTAACTTTCTCACTCATCCTCTAACCTAATAGACCACTTTGTCATTGATGATGCCTCTTAGACATCAATGACAACAATTACCATCAATATCATAACATTAAGCTCCCCCCAAGATCTAGTCTTAGAGATGTTAATATGTTAGTGTGTTGATTTCATGGTTTTTATGGACTAACACTTGCTCTAACCTCCTCTCTTTATCAAATTCCTTGATCAAAAACGACATGATCAATGGGACATGATTGTGAACCCCAAATATTTGAACAAAAATGGTATTTAAAGTAGCTCTTGTTTTTAATCTATTTACTATTTTTTTTTAAAACATTTATAGGTTATTTTACCTATTTCATCCTAATTTTCTATAAATTTCATTAAAATTTGATTTGTATTTCAGAATTTATGAGTCTTTTAGTGACTGTCACTTTTTATTTTCTATTTTTCTTATAAAAATGGCTAGTACAGAGCTAATCACATTTTTTTTGTTTACTATTTTGACTTGAATTTTTATAGAGAGGTGAACCTTGGAGTTATTGAAAATCTTTACAAATGTTGTCACAAACTGATGTATATTTTAAAAGTTATGATAAAAATACTAACTGGAGGTTTTTATATTTTATGTGTTTATTTTTATTTGTTTTAACCTTCTAACTTATTGTTTGCATGTTTCATAGTTTTAGTTTTTTTTTAACATTTACTGGGTTTTTTATTAATGTTTTTTTGAACCTTTCCCTAACCTAACATGTTTATCTTTTATATTTTTAACTTTGAATCAATAGGTCAGCCAAACCCAAGATCATACTTTTCCAAGTTACTTGTCTCATTCACAAAACAACTTCAAAGTGAAAATACACTCTAACAATTTTATTGTAGAATTTATTTGAAAAATGATCAAATCAAGATTTTAAAGCACTAAAGTGGAAATATTTGGTGGTTTTATTTGGACCCTTAACTTTAAGTTGCAAAATTTTGTAAAGAAACAATAACAAAACCATTCAGAGAAGCATCTAATTTTTTACTTAAGCACCAAATGAAAGTTCCTAATTATTTTTAAACACCAAAAAAAAAGAGGTTAAAAATTTGAACTCACTTCAAAGTTTGTTTTCAAAAATTGTTTTGATTAGTTGATTTGTTTTTATAGAAAGGAATTTATGCATGTATGACCTTCCCCCCTCCCCTTTAGGCAACTTGTTGGATTAAAAGCACCATTTTCATTAGAAATTGCCTTAGTCCAAAGGTATAAAAGAGATGTTGTGAAGGTTCTTCCTAGGACCCACATGGCTTGGATGATCTAGAAACAACTATAAAGTTGTTTTACTTAATATTTTTTTCATTATGTCTAGGCTTATGAGTGGGACTTCGTTACCTCCAATAAGTTCTATAGGGAATCCTTGACCTATGAATTCATCTCATATATTTGTATTCAAACCCTCTCCATAGGGGGTATATAAATTGGGATCATGCCATTGGGATGGTGATTTGAGTGGTTAAACCATTTCCTATCATTAGTAGTTAATCTCAAGACATTTGAGCATGTTAGACATCACACTATAATGAGTAAGTGATGGATGTAGTGCTTGTAAAAAGGGTAAGCCCTTTATACAATAATCCATATGACACAGACCCTAATTAAGTATTGCTTCTATTGTTTACTAACATGAAATTTGGTAGACATGAGATCCATCTAGATGATCAAAAACCAATTAGTTTTAGTCCACCCCACTTTGCCACACCCTTGATAGAATTTAGGACATTATGCTTAGTTGCATTTGGTCACTTATAATTTTCTTGATTGGTGTTTAAGACTAAAACTTCTATGTTTAGTTAAACCATGCTAAAAACCAATTTATTTATATATCACTCTTTTGTCTAAAGAGGTGTTATGATAGACATTTTACACCACACTTGTGTCTTCCAATTTTTGTTTAAACTTATTTACATGTGTGTATTAATTGACTGATATGAGTACCCTTATATTTCTCAAATCATTTATCAAGTTTGTTCCTTTGATTATTTGAAACATAACATTGATCACATCATTAGAGCATGCATACATCATTATATTTCTCAAATTGTTTCTAAACTTGTTTACCTTGTACCAAAAACAATTCTTTCAAACCATATCATGTATGCCATTTGGATCCTTATTTTGCATCATCATGCTATCCAATCTTGTCTATATTTTTTGTTTAATCAAATCCTAGTTTTTAACATTAAGTTTTTAATTAACCTTTCCAAATTCACATCCAAAGATTGATTTAATTTTATTTAGGACTCATTTCTTAGGGGTTGATACATAGATATTTATCTTTTGGGTTACATAACTTCAGTTAATTAATTACCCAAATTTTAAAAGTATTGCTTATTTTTTTGTTCATAGAGCCTATCCTCATCATTATTTATTCCTTTATTTGGGATAACACATTATTTTTCCAAGAGTCTTTTACCTTAAGGATTATGCCAATTTATCATGTTTATGTTTGATTTTATGTATCGGGTCTATGCCAAAGTTGTTTCCAAACTTATTAGATTAAATAATATCACATCATCCATTTTTTCAAGCTTAGATTTTGACATCATTTTTCCAAAATTCCTAGTATAGCCTATTTTAGCCTAGATTTTGACTCCACATTTAGATAAAATACCTAGAAACTCTTTTTTCTGTCATAGTTTAGACCTTGTTTGGAGCACATTAGCCTAGACCTTTGACATGCCAATTTTATTCAAATGCTTAACCTTTTATGTTTATGATATTTGATGTTAGAATTTTTTATGCCGAGTTTTATCACAAAGCATTTTGGAGATAGAGTTCCATAATAAAATCATTGTTTGGAAATACAACTCCACCCTTTTGACCATGTTAGACCAAGTTTGAACCATATGTCCTTTCAACATAGTTTTTTAAATTTTGTATAACTCTAAGTATTTTTGTTTTGATATATTTCATCATTGATGTAGATATGTATAACTACACTTATGGTGGAGTCACATATAATCCAAATAATGATAAAATAACCACACAAAATGGCTCTGATATTTATGGATTTATTTAAGACCCCTTTGATGATAACATGGTTTGTGAGACAAAATCTACCCACATTGACAAAATCAAATAAGGGACCAAATTCAAGACCTAAACTTAGATGTATGGTTGGTGAGGAGGAATTGGGTACAAACCTCTATAATGATAATGTTATTTGGGAGATGGATCCATACCCTCATTACAATAATCAATATAGGGAACAAAGGTAAGGACTGGCTTATAAGCCAACTCAAGAACCTAATTGGGATCATATGGTTTATGAGTAGGACTTAGATGTTTTATCTTATATGAGAAATTAGGCCCTAAGATACCCTACCATTTATATTCTAGGACCATGCATTTTGGCTTATATGAACAATTAGGCTCCATAATGTCATACCATTTCTATACCAAGACCACATATTTTAGCTTCTATGATCAACCAAGATCCATAATACCCTATAATTATCTAAATACTGACTATTATTCATCTATTTTTGATCATTAACCACTTTATAAAATCCCAACCAATCCAATCTTGACTTAAACTAGTCTAGTCCCAATTTTAACCAATCTAATTCCAACCTCAATTAGTCCGATTTTGACCCCAACTAATCTAATCAGTACCTACTCAACTAAGCCAATCATTTGAAGATCAAGATATATTCAAAATTGGTAATTTATAATATATTGTAAACCAAGTTTAAAAAAACCAATCAATCCATGATGTTTTTGTTGAACTAACCATTTGTGATGAGTCAACCTATGATGAATCACCTATTGATCTTATACTAATTGTCAAGGAATCTAACTCTAATGAGATAATATTTATATAGTCACTTCTTAATGATTATAACTACCTTTGGGAAGATCATTACCTTGACCATATGCCTATTTGTTAAGAGTCTCCCTCTAATAATCCAATATTTAAGGAGTTGTCTCTTAACCTTTTTATCATTGTTGTGGAGTCTCACTTTGATAAACTAATCTCTATGGATCTCATTATTTAATCATAGGCCATTACTTATCCAATACCAAATATTTAATAAGATATCATTATAATAGAGTATCCATTAGATGAATAATCAAAGTTAGATTTAGGTTCTATTATCAGACTAACATTAAATTTAGCATTAAAATTAGAATCAATGTGAGTCTCAGCATTGGATTTAGAGTCCATTGAGTCACAATTAGATTTAGAAATAGAATACATTCATGATTTTTACAACATTGGTTATGCATGCCTTAAAGATCAATATAAATACATTTTTTATCCTTCTAAAGTTGTTGAGGATGATTAATTTAGCATCAACACAAGTTATCCTAGTATTTTCTATGAGAATTGTGCTTCTAACCCCCATTCTATTACCACCAATGAACATAGCCTTATCATTGGCATTCCATATCCCATAAGTGTTGATTGGGACCGACATAACCATACCATGTTGAATTAGATCCATGGTGACATAGTATTTGAAGAGCAAGGAGGCCAAGACCAAATTAATATAGAAAAAGAACACTCTCGTAGTGAAACCTTTTAAGAGACACTAGGGGACAACCAAAGTTCAACTCAACACCTTCTAGTGAAACATTTTTAGAGGTACTATAAGACAATGAAATTTAAATGTACATGTTACTTAGTGAAACATTCTAAGAGGTGGTATAGGATAATCAAGACAAATTAACTAGTAAAACCTTCTTTGAGGCACCAATAGTTGATCACAAAAGTTCTTCACTACTTAATGAAGACAAAATCAAAGATGAAATCTATATAACTTCCAATCTATATCCTAATAAGATGGTATATACTCTTAGGCATAAAAATAGAATAATCTAGTAGTCTTATCAAGAGAATATTTAGAATTATTTGTCCCCACCATAACCAAAGTTTTGTCAAATCTAGAATCAACAACATTATGTGTGCCTAAAAATCCCATTATTCATTTTTTTACAAATCATTATACATAGCATTATCATCCATAATTACATTTCCCAATAAAACTAATCATCCAACACTTATCCATACTTGGACACAATTTCCTTTATAGAGGCTACAAATATACCCTATCTTGATGTTTAAAGGAAATAAAATCAATGATCAATGAAGATCACAACATAATTGGCATTCAAATCTATTGAAAATTATTGATATAGTGGCTATTCAGATGAGGTGTGGGCTACTAATTTACATGATTGATTATTTTTTATATCATTTGTTGATTAGGACATGTATTTCCACATTAGTAATAATATTAGAATCCAAAACCACACCTAGGCCAAACACATCCAACCCAACAAATAATCACAAACCAAACACAAATGTGTACCATAACATTTTATTCATCATTCCTTTTCCATTATCATATACCCATCCATTCACCTTATCACTTGGTGGTAACCCTCTTACCATTATATAAAATCTACCAAACTATCATTATCCTAGAGCAAGACCATTCTACTTTAACATATCATTCGTATCTAGACTAAAGCCTATTTTTAGTCATCTTATCTAATATTGTTTTGATTTTGGTTACTTTGGTTCTTCCCACACTATTTTTGAGGGGATTTTGATCATGTTTCAATAATAAATTAAATCCATGTTTATAATGATAGTCTATAAATGTAGTGTGATAGTTGATCTAACAAGGTATCTTTCATTTTCCATCTATATCAAGTTTGTTTATGTGAGCCTCATTATATAACCTATTGGGTCAAATTAGTGTTCACTAGTCGTACTATTAACTATAACCACCTATAGGAAAATTAGTATCATTCATCTAATCTATTGCATCCTAGTTATAACCACTTATGGGCAAACTAGGGGAAACATTTGTTTATCATTCATTATCACATCATCTTGCCATTACTATTTCCATTTGATTGGGTATTTTTTGGATTTTCAAACTTGTTGGGACCTGGCCAAGTTTCTCCTAGCCTTTTTTGTGGATAAAAGTTTGTGACTTGAGGTCATCTCAAGACTATGTAGGCTATACTCAATTCATGTTGAGGTCAAATTAGTCCACCTTTACATGTGCTCTCATCTTTTTGTGAGAAACTTAAGCCAATGCTCTCAACAATTTATGAGTATTTATCTTGTCATTATCTAACAATTTTAGATACCTCAAAATTCCAAAAACATTCCAAATCTTTCAAAAATCTAAAACATTTATCCTATCGAAGCCTAGTCAATTATCCTAGATTCACCCTACTAGGGCATGGTCATTGTTAGGATGCTTTATTTTGATTTTGTTTTTAGGATTTATATTTGTTTTTTTAATTTCAATTTGTTTAAGTTTTTGTGTTATTTATATTTGTTTATTTATTCATTTGCATCCATGTTTGTTTTCTTTTAGCACTGTTACCTCGACTTAGTTTTTATTTGTTTATTGGGTGATTCCTTGCACATTGTTCTTGAGTCAATTTATTTTCAAATATTAACATTGTAATCATGGTTTTTATCATTTGTGTGGTGTTTTCAATTATTTATTAGATCAAGAATCAGTCCTTATGCATATTTTGGAAGTCCTTATGCATATTTTGGCAAAGTTATCATGGTGTTTTATATCATCGTACATATTGACATGTGTTATAGAAAAAATGATATCAAGAGGTTGTGAAATCAATGGATCCATAGAGGTTTCTCCTTGGTACCCTAGAAAATCCTTCCACCCATTTTGATCAAATCAACCCATTAACCATTATAGTTGTATCAATGCTAATAAGGACTAACATCTCCTCATAAGCAGGTACAACTAAATATTTTTTAATTGATATTACTTATTCTTATATCCATATCTTTCATCACTTTTAATCCTAATATAATTGGTTATTTATGGATTTTTCACTCATTATACCATCACATCTACGTTTCTTCCCACTCATACTCAATCTATGTAATATGTTTTATCCTTGTGTTATGCTTGTTAATCCACCCTAACTGGGAGACTGCCATATCAAACATAAAATTTATAAATCTAGGTCCTCTTAATGATTATAAAAACCTATGGGTAAATCATGATTTTAAATTTTATTCTTGATGATAACTACCTTTAGGAAAATCAACATACTTTCTAAATCAATGCATGTAAACATTTTCTTGTTTGGATTAATCTCAACCATGGGTTAAATCTACCTTTCTTATTGTTTATTTTTGAAGGACTATCCATCCACAAATGTAATGGCCATTCCTTCAATGGGGGATCATCATAGGATTCCTAAAAAATCTCTTAGGAGCTTATTTCTTCAACCATCATCTTATTTTTGGCATACATGCCTTTTCTCATTCTTTGTGAAGACATTGTTGTACCTACGGTTTTGCAACATCTTCCCAAATAGGTCCAAAATATAAAAACCTAAAATTGGCAACCAATGGCTTCATATATAAATTTATACCAATTCATACCAATAATTGAACATCTAACCTAAGAATTTCTAAATATCTCAAATTTGGTTTCATAACCATGCAATAAATCATTTTGGCCTATTAATCAATTAAATTAAACAAATACACCATTAATTAATTCAAAATAATTCCAAAATGTCAAAAATCCTAAAAAGGGTTAATTATCACCAAATTCTAAGAGAATCTTAATAAAATCCTACTTAAATTCATCCATGAGAAATTAAATCAATTATCAAAAAGGAAAAATAAAATATCAAGAGCATCTTAAAAATCTAATCATTACCTTTTGTGATTTGTCACTTTTGGAAAATATCAAAATAAAATCACATGAATATGATAAAAACACCTTTCAATCTCAACCAAGGTTAATAAACTCCACCAAGGTTCTAATTTAACCCATTTCAAGTGTTTTATAACCTTATAAAATCAAGCATAGAGCTCTTCATTTAGATAACTTGAGACATAGTAGAGTTATAATGCTAGAGTTGATCAATAAAGCAAATTCATAGTGTTATAATACCAAAATCAAGACAATAAAATCCAAAAATAATTCAAAGATGAGATGGAGATAGCCAAGCCCCATTGATGAAGACCTTTTTAGCACAATCTGAGCAAGCCATTGAAAAAATAATTTGGAGATCTCAAAGAAGGTAAATATTGTTGTTCTTTGCATTTTAATTGGGGTTTTAATTATTTTTTGTTCATTAATCTCCCCCTAAGATCTAGGCATAGAGATGTTAGTATGTTAGTGTGTTGGTTTAATGGTTTTATGGAATAACACTTGATCTAACATCCTCTCTTTATCAAATTCCTTGATCACACATTGTATGCTCTAAATGAAGATGCCATTATTGGTTCTTAGTACTGGTAGAATTTAACATCCTAGTAGTGGTGGTTTGGCACTTTATTGTGAAAATTACATCTTGTTTAAATTTAACTATGGCTTGAATTCACATAGGGAAATATACACTCAAGCTTGATAATAATCAATCGATATGAATTTGGTTACCAACTTGAGGTTATAGTATTTTAGCATTCAAGTTTAGTTTGTGCATCATTAATCACCAACATCTATAAGCTTTTCACCTTAATTTAATTCAAAATTGACCACCTTGGCCTATTGGGAATTATATATAGGATTCTTAATCATTTGGCGGGTGCCATGGTTCTACTCTTTTTTAGCACTTGTTAATGTGTGGCTTAATTAGGTACTGATGCTTGCATTCAGGCTGAATCATTAGATTTTTTGAGCCATGAATTCCAAACCAAATAATTCAAAGACTGAAATGTTATTTGGAGAGATTCATGAAAATTTTCCAAAATTATAAAACACCAAACCCTTTTATTGAATACTAAATTATCATTTAGTAATATTTTTTAGAGAAAGTTATCGAAGATGAAATTTCCAACCAAAATTTATAAACTAAAATCTTTGGAAGAGATAATTCTCAAAGATAAAAGTTTTCAAAGACCAAAATTTCTTGAAAGAAATCTATTGAATAAGATGTTCCAAATAAAAATATTTGAAGAATATTTTACCAACACAAAAGTTATCAAATGGAAAACCTTGATGAAAAGATCCTAACTAAAATTTTCCAAATAGAAAAATATGGAAGACCAAAAATCTAAAGAGAAAGAAATACTAAAACCTAAAATGTCACAATCCAAAATTTTGATGAGAAATAACTACCAAAAACTAAAATGTCATAGGCCAAAATTCCAAACACCAAAATATACATAGTGCTAAATAATTTAACCCAAATAATAAATATGAATACCTATCATACATAATATGTTTCCAAAATTTCCATTAATAGATTAATTATAATAATTTACCCAAATTTCCATAGATAATAATATTGAATAAACATGCATGTTCAGCCCTATAATGAACAAGCCTTATAAAAAAGGTAAAGGGGTACCCACTTATCTATTAAAAATCTAAGGTGGGTGTGTTGAATACAACACCTCCATCTGATCGAAAAAAGGAGGTAGTCAACAAATATATATAAGGGTATATCTATTATTTTAATTTTGATAAATAAGATAAATGGTTTCATTGGTTTCCACTTGATAAGTGGTGGTATAATAATTATATTCATAGGTCATCAAAAATGTCTCCCTTTAAGGCCTTTTATGATTATAAATCACCTTTCATTACTTCAACCTTGAAGGTCCATCCCAAGGTTTGATATGTTGATAAAAGAATTCACCATCAATAGGAGGTACTTGAAAATTTGTGAGGAAAGTTAGTTGTGGCACATAATCAAATGAAGAAGCAAGTGAAACAACATAGTATCAAGTGGAATTTTGACATATGGGATTGGGTATTTATATAATTAAAACTATATAAGCATATGTCTCTAAAGTAATATAAATAGGATAAATGTTCTATACTAAGTATTATGGCCCTTATCATATCTTGCATAAAATTAGTAAAGTGGCCTACAAGCTCAAATTTTTTAGTCCACTTGTATACATCTAGTATTCCATGTATCTTTCTTAAATAAGGTAATTAGAAAGAGATTTTCTACTCAAATAAACTTACCTAAATAATATTAGTAAGGTAGGTTTATTATAGATCCTAAAGAGAGACTTTAAATAGTCACTAAACAATTATAGATTAATGTGATAAAGAATTATATAATCAAATAGAATAATCTACATTGTAAAGATTCAATATGGGATTATGAATCATTTCCAAAAAAATATCTTGGTTTGTTTCAATATTAAGGATAACTCTATTCTAAATGGAATGGGTATGTTATGCCTTTAACCTATAGCATGTTTAGGTATATGTGTGGATGACATGTGGCTTACATACCTCTTATATTATCTTGTTTAATTTTTATATGTTCTTAGTAAGGTCAGCCTATATAGTAAATATGATCACCCTAGATATGGTTTTTCAATCCTAATCTAAGATTTGGGCATCATTGGATTACCTTTAGGCTTGTGGGTGGCCTATAGCAGAGGTAAACCTCTAAGTTTAAAGGCTAGCTCCTTATATTAATTTTTAATTTATCATCACTTATACTACTTGCTTACTTGGGTGGAAAAAAATATAAAGAGACATGAAATTAAACTAATATAATGAGTTGATACACCAGAATGTCTCCACTAGACTACCATACAAGTCCACTATGAAACATGATACACAACACTAGTCTCAAAATACTAAATATCTCTAACATTAATATTTCAAACATAGATATAATGTGCATTAAACCACTCAAGGTGAGTGAATTGAAGGTTAGATTGAAGACACTAAGTCTACTCCTTACACTGAAAGAGATAGAAATGCACTTGACTACACTTCATCTGACCTGTTAAAGAGAGAAATACTTGTATCAAACATGGAAGAGTTGAGAGAAAGTAAAAATAAATATTAATAATTTGGAATTTCACTATACAAAACTTCACACACTTATAAAATATATCCTGTGGACTCAAAACTAGACTTAAAATATTTATTTCAAAGGAAAAATACAATATCAAACCAACAGGGTTTCACCATACCATGTGTGGATTCTTTTGCAAAAGCCAAAATGGTTGGCATTTATAGATCATGTTATAAGAGAGAGAAGGGAAATTTAAGGGGAATAATTCCAAATATAAATGAATTAAAATTAGTTATATTTTAGTATAATGGAGTGGGGAACATACCATGAAGTTCTTCTTGGACAAGTGTCCATCTAAAGCATGACAAGCTCTCTAAAACTCGTGTAGAGACCTTCAATTACCTTCTTAAAACTACCCTCATGATAAGGAATCTTTTGACTTATCAAAACTAGAATAGGAATACTTAACACATATGCATGTATTATGGAAGTTTAAAATAATCTATGACAATCATCATATGCATTCCTAACTTATATCCCTCTTCATGACACTTGTACTCACCATCTATAATCATTCATTAATCTTGTAGGCCCCATTCTTCACATTTGTCATCAAGGTGGCCTTTAGTTTTTCAAAAAAATCTATGGGATAGGTGTTATGATACTTTTATATAACCCTATTTCCTTCCATTCCATTAGGAAGACCTTAAAATAATTCCCAATTCTTCGCATCTTCTCACTAAGAATTTACTCCTCATTTTCATTATCTATCCAAGACTGCCTATGATGAATGATGTAGTAGATATGTTTCTATGATTTTATTTGGATTAATATTAATATAGGTAGTTATAATAATTCCCTCTTCACCTCATCAAGTGTTTCTCATCTATCAATTCCATTCTTCACATATAAAATAATAAAAAACATGTAAAAAAACTGTATTTTTACATTATCCATACAAGTAGGGTACAAACCAATTTGGTGGGAAGGATCATGGGTGAGTGATTCAAATGTTAATATTAATTTCATTCCTAAATAATCCCATATAAATTCATATTCTTCCTTATTTTATTCATTGGGTCTTAGACAAGGGTTTAAGGAAGGTTTTGAACTATTTTAGTTGTTAGTGATAGTTCATAAAAATTAGACATTCAAACCTCAAAAAAATTCACTATGAACAAGTTAGGGACCCACTTAAACCATACACAACTCCTTGGGTCACCATGTAGTCCCTTTGTACAAGTGTGAACATAGTAAGTTAGCCTCTTAATCTTTTCTATGTAATATTAATACCCCTATGTGAGATTTGGATCAAAATGGGCAATCTAGGGTTATTTTATGCACACTGATAGGTCTAACATGTCTTAAAAATTAACCTAAATGTTCTAAAATTGGTTACGAAGGAAATATAGTATTCTAGATGAGTTTAGGCCTTTGTAGTGTTTATTTCTAGTTTAGGCCTAATAGCCCTGACTATGTGTAACCAAATATATCACCCAACTATATGTTTTTAATGGATTTTTAGGTATATAAAATATTTATTCATATTTATATCAAACTCACAAATCATCTCACCATGTTCCTTTATTCTTCATCTCATCCTTCCATCATAGATGCAAAGTTTTGAAAATTACCTTGTAATTAGAGTGCCCTCTATTTGAGATAGAATAAAGGGTATGTCCCCTACTATATAGATCAAATGAAATAATAAGGATCATAAGTAGTTAATTAAAATGCCTTTTCTGAATTCCCAAATCTTGATCATACTCCAATAGTTTTCAACATCAAATTATCTAGATACTATCTTTTAGTACTTGTGACTGTGTAGGACTGTATGCAATATCCTAACTAGACCAAGTTTTAGGATTAGTATTATTGATTAGGGTCCCTAAATATTTATAAAACTTGTATATTTATCATCACCACTATGAGTGTGTTTCTTAATATATCCATCCATCACACATTTCTACTTTCTTCCAAACTATAGTTATCTATAAGATAGTACTAGTTTGTACTCAGTACATAGATGCTCTTCAAGGGGGAAAAAGGGTTATTATAGGGGATTAATAGTGTTTTAATAATATTATTATATCAACTATTCATAGGTAATAAATATCATTTCACATCTGGATGTAAATATCTAAGTTATTTAAACCATACTCTTCCACGTACTATAAGTCTACAAATGGCTGAGTGTGAATGTCAAAGACCATTAAAATTGAATCTTTGCTTTTTATCCTACCATATGATAACCTCATGAAATTGTGAGGGTTTTTAAATAAGGTAATAAAACTAATTTGGTAATGTATTTATAGGGTGATATAAATCTTATCAATTTTTTGCAAACAATTTTCCATTTCCCACTAACTTGAACTAGTGTATGACTATGTCAACCTATAAATGCATGTATGGGACAAATGAAGCTTCTTTTAGGTGTTAATTGGGTTTAAACACTATATTTCACACATAATTTATTATTTAGATCATAAATACCATTCCATACTTATTTAAATCATCTCATACCTATAGACCATATTCTCATATCTACACCATTAATGCATCAAAAGTTTGTGAGTCCTAGGCTCTTCTGAGATAAAAACATTGTATATAACTAAATACCTATAGTGAATGCTTTCCTAATTTATGAGTCAATAAATATTTATTTATTCTTGGTTTGACCACTTCCTCTAATGTTAAGAAGATAATTCTAGGCTTAGGCCACTAGCATGAACATCATATCTACTTAGTCCTCAAGAAACTTCATCAATATAGCTTAAAATATGATGCAAGATCCCTTACATATATAAATTAAGGTAAATGTTCCCTTTGAGAAACTTTCTCAACTTTACATCTATATATATTATTTTGGGGTATCTTATAACTAGTTTATGAACTTTGAATGGCTTAATAATCATATCTAAGTCTTGATATTGAATATCAATTATACCTTAGGTGTTGAACGACCTTCCCTACTCTGTACATGACCACATGTGACTATATATTATGGTGTTTTTATTAGTTTATTGCTCATTTTCTTGAGACTCATCTTTATCAACCCTGAAGCTTATGAAATAAAAACTCTTCATGGAGGAAATACTTTCCATGTTTGATATGATAACTTAGGTGTGTTATTAACTTATATATGGAAACATCTACACAAAGACAACTATGAAACTATGGAAACATACCCTATAGACCATTATATGCACTTTCAACACAAAGAGAGTGATTCTAATTGCATCTCCATATCCACTCATGTTAAAAAAAATTGAAAACCATCTAATCATGAATATCATTCCCTATAAGAATGCTTTAAACACATTGAAACATCGTACCATGCAAAAAAAAGAGGAAAACTACAAGTGATGGGAATGCATAGTCAAAAAGAAGTCACTATCATTCTTAGAGATGTCACATGAAGTACAATCCATAAATCTACAATCTATTTCCATGAGATTTAATCTCACATATACTACTTTAATCCCTCAAATGCATTCTTGTAAACTCTTCCTCTCTATTTCATATAGAAGGAAAATCAATTATGTTAGAGGTATAAATAATCAAAGGGGCATGAATCAGTGGTTGAAAATAATCAAATTAAATTTCCAAACCATTAAAATACTTAAGCATTATATACAACCATTCATTAAGCATTCAAGATGTTTATAGTAATGAATAATAGATAATTCATGATCACACACATAATACAAGACCTATGTGGTAAACCCTCTTCGGGAATAAAACCCACTCTCAAGCCTAGAAACACATGGAATACTTCTCCTACAGGAAGTATGCAAACATGAGACTTTAGTGTAACACTTTATCCACAAGGAACACCTACCTCTAGGATAATCAAGTCCTTCTAACCTAAATTTAGTGAAACACCTATCTCATAACGAGCACCTACACCTAAGGATGGTTAAGTCCTTTTAACCAAAATTTAGTCAAACACATGTTTCACAAAGAGCACTTACCCATAAGGATGGTCAAGTATTTTTGACCTATTTTCAATGAAACACCTATTTCATAAGGAGAACCTACCCCTAGGATGGTTATGTCCTTCTAACCTAGATGTTGAGAACCCTCCCAACATCTATGATATGAACTTATCCTAATCAATAATTGCCTACTAATTTTATTGAGACACCCTATAAACATAACCCCCTTCACTTCTTCACACACATAAAAACATCCAAAACCACCTTTTGGATCACTCTACACTTCTTAGAAATAACTCTATCAC
Source organism: Torreya grandis (assembly GCA_037957365.1). Taxonomy (NCBI): domain Eukaryota; kingdom Viridiplantae; phylum Streptophyta; class Pinopsida; order Cupressales; family Taxaceae; genus Torreya; species Torreya grandis. The sequence continues at coordinate 1,345,790 of JARHVA010002488.1, forward strand.
ATCCTCAAAAATATGACCAAATGGTCATACAAATATACCTCACTCTGATGTACCTCTCAAATCAATTACCAAGCTCACAAAGACATCATATACATTTTTCTCACACTCAAGGTATCCAAAACATCCTTTTGGATCACTCTAGACCTCTTCAGTCATCCTCAATCTTCAAACTAGCAAGAGTACTATTTTGACATAAAAAAATATAACCTATAGGTCATAACATAGTCATCAACCTACTCTGATCTACAACCCATGTACTAGGCACACACCCTTTCTTCTTTTCTTCACTCTACAATAGTCACACACTCCTCTTCTTCCAAGTCTAGAAACCATCACCTTTGGTTTCACCTTTTATAGTGTCTTCATGAATAACATGTTCTTGGTTGGATATAATTATTATCTTAACCTTTAAGACATATGTAAAGTTCAATTACATCTTCATAGGCTGACCATACCATCCATGGGTCATAAATTAATCAGCTATAACTTTTAATTAGGACTCATTAGCCCTTATAGGTCTCATGGAGACCTATCCATATCTTTGACACTTCTTCAATCAAATTAAGAAAAAAAAAACCCTTTCACATACATATACCCATGCTAAATAAATTATAGGTCCTCCTTAAGTGACAACATCCATCAAAACACCCTTCTACTACAATATAATTATCCCAAACATCATTCTATACATATGGTCAGTAAGAATAAACAAGAAGTCAATTTATAAGCCTTTGATCATATAGAATCTGAATTGGTCTAACCTCCATAATCCACACAAATGGTCCTCATGAATTTTACAACACACTCCAATACTTAGTTCATCTTACAACATCAAAATACCATGAAGAAAAACTAAATTACCCTTATCAAGTTACATATAGAACATGAACACATACATAGTAAACTTTGGATCTCAACAAATTTAGCTGTATAAACATTCAAACTTTTAAATAAATATTTTTGGATGCACCTTGAATTCCTCTCCAACTTTGTGTTTTACACCATGGTAAAAATTTTCATATATCAAAATTTATAACATAAAAACTATAAACTAATCTTCCCTCACAAATTAAAATATTAGAATTCCAACATTAACTAAGCAACTATTAAACTTCGAGCATGTTGACCTCATCTATTGTACCCTTTCAATATTAACCAAATACACACCATTAATCTCCTTGAATAAGTTAGACCTTTATATTGCAATGATCACCATTATATCTTGATCATAACTCCCATGATTATGACAATTGGCACCCTCACATTCCTTTTGAACACTTTGTTGTCAGTCCATGCACTTGTGCCACTTGGTAGTCTTGTATGTTTTGTTGACTCTTTGACTTATCCCACACCATTAATATTCATGTATGAACACACACTCATCATTTATATTTATTTGATAGGTTTCATGTTCACCATTAGATATCTAAAAATAATAACACTTGCCACTAGATCCTTACCTATTTATATTAATTTCATGTTATATATCTGTGATGCAATTAAACATGCACCATTAAATCTCCCTTTAAAAAATAGGCTAAGTATGGGAACTTAGTTAACTTTTGTTTGAGAAACCAACTTTTCATGTTAATAAAATTTTCCCCATTAAACCTTATGACCTAAAACTTGGACCAAATGATCACCTTTCATATGACAATCCATCCATATATCGATTTTTTCCTTCAACCTTCACATATGTGAAATATAATTTCATCAATATGGATACTCATATATTTCTATCATAGAACTAAATATGCCAAGATGAATGTAATGGAGAATGGGATGAACACCATGCACTTCCACAAGCTCTCCAATCATCCTTGACCTCTAATAGGACTTCTCACACATGCTCAATACTTTAGACCCATCCCTAATCATGCTAAAATTGAAGATCAACCAAGCCTACTTCGAGCATACTAGGACAAACACACTGCACACTTTTTCATTGACACTTAGATTATCAGAATACTTCATCCACTCACCTAGACACCTCTATGACATCATTGAAAACTCTCTAATAATATCCCCTTTTATCAATTATGTCAACACCCATCATAGATCTCACCTTACTTCTCTCTCTTCAAACACTCTCATAAAGGTTCCCCCTTTGACATAATGACAAAGTGGGCACAAACTAATCTTAATGACCTAAAAATACTCTCAAAAATATATTACCACCTTAGAAATATGATAAAACCCTGCTTACCTTGATCCTACCTCTTCTTGCTTTGACAACTTCCTCTTGCTACATGCCAACACTCTTTTCAACCAAGCATTGCAACCAATGAATAAATAACACATAAAAGCACTTAAATATAATCAAATTTACCAAAAATACATCTGAAAGGGACTCCCCCTAAGATATCTAAGCCATTGCACCTGTTGATCATCTTTAGATCTTCACACACCATGAAGAACTACCATATAGGCTTACTAACCTTATCTTTCAATCCACCTCAAAGACCACCAACAGAACTTCATACCACTCACCAAGTATGAAAAATTATCTAAACCAACTTGAGAACTCACTTTTAAACACTCATGGCATGATCTTTTGGAAAAATAGAGTAAAGACATTAAATCTTCACAGTACACCTATTTACACTCCTTATAGCCCTACCTAGAACTTACAGAGCCCACATATTTAAGTGAACATATTTTCAAGAACAAAAAAATCATATGAGGAGAACTCTCATATTCCCCCTTATTAAAACCAATTTACATCACCTATCTCCTCTATAAGATACTTCCTTCACAAATCTACTAGCTAATTAGGCCTCTATTTCGACAAAAACTTGTATAATTTGAAAAAAATAAACCTTCAAATATCTATAAAGCTTGATTTTATAACCCTTTTCTCCCATTTAACCTATAAATAGTAATGAGACCTCAAATCATAAGGGAAACCACTTTTCTACAATATCCCAAAAATCTAGAATCTTAAAACAAACAAGGCCAACAAACCTCCTTCTAGTGAGCACCCCCCTCTAATACTTCTTGCACACCTAGAGACAACCATCACACACTTCTCAACCAAGATTTGAGCCTTCAAACATTTGGGAAACTTGACTTCTCATACCATGTTTTTGATATTCAATAAGAAAGATAAACCTAGGAGCACACAAAAACCTCCAAAAGGCACAAATAGGGTCATTAGGACATAAAACCACCTAGAACACATCACAAAGAAGTGCACAAAGCTTTATGAGTAGAAAAATCTTCTTATCATTCCATCAATCTCATTATGACACATAAAAACACCCATTCTAATCTTGTAGACACTACATAAAAATAAAAAACACCTTATGACATCACTCTAAGTTCATCAAAGCACTTATCCCATCTTAACACACTAACTCCAACTACAAACACTCATCTCTAGCCTTATAGGACCTTATGAAGAAAACCACATAAATACATCTCCACTAAAAAGAGTCACTTAAGAAGCATATATAAATACCTCCTGTAAACTATAATGCTTTAAAATAAAGTGAATCAAAGAGTGGCCCACATCTACTCCATAACCACTAGAATCATTTTATACCTATAAGACTTCTTATTCTTGTTCTTCTTAGTCTAAACATTAACAACTTGTTCATTTTCTACATCACTCACTTTTTATTCTATGATAAGATATTTAACATTTGGAGAAATTATGGAATATTGAAATACCTTGATAACTGAAGTATCTTCTTTGCATTGTAGAACATCACCTTCAAACCTTGACATCACATGATCCAAGCTTGAAACTTTATCACACATAGCAAGTTACCCATTAGAATTAAAACACCAATCAAAACTAACCTTAACCAGAACCTTAGTCTTAAACTTGAGCTTGTTATCTTCATTTACAACATGAGCATATAATGAGAATTCTTGGCACTCTCTAACTTCTATATGTTCTTAACCATAGTGAATAGATTACATGAACCTGTAGACTCATCATGCATCACACTTACCACCTTTGATTTTTATGAGTTAACTTGCCTCATTTATTACACTCGAGGATCTTGATTAAACCTATTCTATCTTTTAGGCCTTTGATTTTAGAATTTATTAATGTAACCTCCATATTGATAGTTGAAGCACATTATACCTTTTGAAATAAGCTTATCTTGTCTTTCCTGATTAGAACAAAATATTTTAATATGTCCATTCTATTTACAATTGAAACAAACTAATCCTTTTGAATAAGACTAACCTTGCCTTACCTTATTTGGATAATGATTAAAAAAATGCCCCTCATCAAGATAGTTGAAGCACTTAAATTTGTTCACACCTTTTGATTGATGACTCCCATCATAGTTCCATGAAAACTCATTTCTAATAGGTCTCTTGAATTCTCTAGCTCTATACCTAAACTAATTTCAGGTAAAATAGTAACCATTAAAGTTTAAATGCCTAATAAAATTAGGTTGTCTCACCTTATTGGTCTTCAATCTATTTACACCATTATTTATTGACTGATTGGTGACTTTCAAATGTTGATCTACCTTACTCTCATTGACCTTCATGTCAACTAGAGAAGCAACTTTAGACTCTTCATTAAAACCCAATCTAGATATTGAACACTCATATTCTTTAGCTTTCAGACTTGTAGATAGGATTTCCAATTGAAAACTAAATTTTTTGACTATATATTCATGCTCCTCAATGTCTTCATTCATTCTTTCTTCAAAAACACTAAATTTATCCTCTTTTTACTTAATTTGTGACTTCATCTTCTTGTTAATTTTATTCTCGATTTTTAGTTCTTTAATAATATTCATTAATTCAGTCTCGTAGTTGACCTCATCTTTATCATCATCTAGATCATTCCAAGTAGACTCTTTTTGATATGAGTAACTTCCTTCCTCAACTATGAAGAGGTCTTCATCCTTAGTAGGACCATCATATTCATGATTATACTCTGATTCACTATCCTCACTCCCATTTGATGAATTAAAATCTTTATTAGTGTAGAGACTCTTCTTATTCTTGAAGGAATTCTTATTTTCATACTTTATGAATCTTTTCTTCCTTTTATCAGACTTATATGTCTTCTTGTCTTCATCTTGGTCATCACCATTCTCTTCATCATAATTTTTATTATGCTTATGAAATCACTTATTTTCAACATTTCTTACCTCTATATATTTAAAGAATTTGAAGGGTAGTTTTCCCTTATACTTTCCTGACCCTATTTTCAATTTCCTTATAAACAAATCAATTAGTTCATCTTCATCAATATTAGATATGTCATCCTACTTGAGTTTCTTACCTTCTAACCTAATATCTGGTTTCATTTCTATCTTGAATGTTACTTCCTTCTTTGGTGGTATATCATCATTTACTCTCATCTCGAAGGCAGTAATGATGTCATGTAATTCATCCATATTTAACTAAGTAAGATCATGAATTTATTCTATAGAAGTCACTTTTGAATTGAAATTGAGAGAGACCTTAATAACTTTTGAAATATAGTATCTTATTCAAGATTCTCTCCAAGACCTCTGGTGATGATCATAATCTCATCAACTCTATATAGAAAGGATGTCATAGATTTTTCTTCCTTCATCTAAAGACTCTCAAATTATCTTCAGTGAGTCTATAATTTAGCCAAATTAACCTTTGAATCTCCTTAATATATAGTCTTCAAATTATCCCACATTTTCTTGGTAGATATTCAATGGATTACCTTGGTGTATTTAGTCTCTGAAAGACCACAAGTGATAACATTCATTGCCTTGAAATTGCTCTTAAACAACTTATTATTTACAACACTAGATGGAAGAGTAGTATGTGTAGAATAACCATCCATAATATATTACCAAGTTTCAAACCCTAAGGACATGATGTAGGTCCTAATCCTCACACTCTAAAAATCATAATTGGATCTAATGGACATCGATGATTCCTAAGTGGAAAAACCTCCTTGTATGTTATGGCTACCCATATTTTACCTTAGATCACCTTTAATTGGTTAAGCCTTTACTAAAGGACCATCTCAGATACCAATTTTTAGAGTTACAAACCATTGAGAGGGGGTGGGGTGAATCATTTGTGTCAAACAATCTAATTTAATTTCCAAACCCTTAGAATACTTAAGCATTCAATACAACCATTAATGAAACATTCAATATGTTTATAGGAATGAACAATACATAATGCAAGATCACACACACAACATAAGATATATGTGGGAAACCCTCTTAGGTAATAAAACCCACTCTCAAGCATAAAAACACATGGAATACTTGTCCTTTAATAAGTATGAAAACATGAGACTTTAGTGAAACACCTATTCCACAAGGAGAACCTACCCCTAGGATGGTCAAGTCATTCTAACCTAAATTTATTGAAACACCTATTTCACATGGAGAAGCTACCCCTAAGTATTGTCAAGTACTTATGAAATGAATTTAGTGAAACACATATTTTGCAAGGAACACTTACCCCTAAGGATGGTCAAGACCTTATGACCTGAATTTAGTGAAACATGTGTTTCATAAGGAGCACCTACCCATAAGATGGTCAAGTCCTTATAAAATATATTTAGAGCACCCTCCAAACACCTATGATATGAGCATCTCCTTATCATTGATGTCCTACCAATCTAATTTAGACACCCTACAAACATATCCCCCTTAACTTCTTCACACACTTACAAATATCCAAAACTACCTTTTAGATCACTCTACACTTGTTAGCAACAAATCTATCACATACTTAAAAATATGAACAAATGGTCATAAACATAGACCATACTTTGATAATCATCTCAAATCAACCACCAAGATCATAAAAACATCATATATCCTTTTCTCACACTCAAGGCATCCAAAAAATTATTTTGGATCACTTTATACCTCTTCACTCATCCTCAATATTCAAACCTATAAGAACATTATTCTAATGTTATAAATATGACCTATAGGTCATACACATATTCATCAAATTACTCTAATCAACAACCCATCCAATGTGTACACACCCTTTCTTCTTTCCTTCACTTTAAAACACTCACACACTCCTCTTCTTCCAAGTCTAGAACCCATCAACTTGGTTTCACATTTTATAGTTTTTTCATGAATATCATGTTATTCATCAGCTATAATGCTTATTTTAACCTTTAAGACATCTCTAAATCTCAATTACATCTTTGTATTTAGGTCATAACATCCATGGGTCATATTTAAGTAGTTATGACTTATAATTAAGCCTCATTAGCCCTTATAGGTCTCATAAAGACCCATCCATATCTTTGACACTTCTTTGAGAAAATTAAGAATAAAATAAAACTTTCACAAACATAAACACATTCCACATAACCTATAGGTCCTCCTTAAGGGATGAAATCCATAACATCACCCTTCTACTATAGCATAATTATACCAAACATCATTTTATACATACGATCACTAAGAAACAACATGTAGTCAATTTATAAGCCTTTGATCATACAAAATATGGATTATTCAAACCTCCATAATCCACACAGATGGTCCTCATGAAGTTTAAAATACTCTCCAACCCTTAGTTCATCTTAAAACATCAAAATACCATCAAGAACAACTCAATTACGCTTCTTGGGTTACTTGTAGAGTATGAACACATACATAGACAAAATTGGATCTAAATAAATTTAAATTTAAAAACCTTCAGACCTTCAAATAAATATTTTTGGATGTGTCCTGAAATATTCTACAACTTCAATTTTTACACCATGGTCAAATTATGCATATATCAAAAGTTATAGCATAAAACCTATAGATTAGTATTCCCTCACAAATTAAAATATTTGAATTCCAATGGTCACTGAGAAACTATTAAATTTAAAACATATTAACCTCATCTAATGCACCCTTGAAATATTTACCAAATACACATCATTGACCTCCTCAAATTATTGATGTCTTTATCATACAATGATCATTATTAGATCTTGATCAGAACTCATGTAATACAACACTTGGCACCCTCACATGCCTCCTCAACACTTTTTTATCTATCCACATGATTGAGCCACTTGGTAGTCCCACATGCTTTGTTGACTCCTTGACTTATCCTACAACATTTATCTCCATATATGAACATCTGCTCACCATTGATCTTTATTTGATAGGTTTCATGCTCGCCAATAGATATATGACAAGAATAACACTTATTATTATATCCTTATCATGTCAAATTAATTTTTTATTGTAGATATATTCTATGATTAATTGGGAACCATTATATATCCATTTTCAAAATTGTATAAGTATATGAACTTAGTGAAATTTTGTCTGAGAATCCAACTTTACACCTCAATAACTTTTGCTCTGCTCAACTGCATGATGTAAAACTTAGACCACAAGATAAAATGTCATAGGAGAATCCATCCATATATCAAGATTCTCTTTTAACCCTAAAAAAATTGAAATATAACATCATAAATATTCCTACCATTTTTTTTTCATATAACCAACTATGTCAAGATGAACATAATGAATAACTAGATGAATACCATGCACTTCCACAAGCTTTCCAATCATCCTTGACCTATGATAGGAAAAATAACACATGATCAATACTTTAGAACCATCCCTAATCATTCAAAAACTTAATATAAACCAAGCCTAATTCAATAATACTAGGATAATCACACTCACAATCTATCATCTATAATTAGACTATCAAGACACTTCATCCACTCACTTGGACACCTCAATGACATCACTAACAACTCTCCTATAATTTTCTATTATTTTACTTGAAAAAGGTAATGATGAAATATGTGAAATGGTTTTATAAATTTTGGGACTATCAAAGTAATTTAAATGTGTATTTGAGTTATAAAGAGATGAAGGGTCACTCTGAAGTAGTCACACATGCTAGGATGGTTGTATAATTTGTACAATGTTAGAAACTCTCACTTATTCAAATATTTTATTATATTCAATGTTGGACCCTTCAAGTTTTTTAGTTATGAAATGGTCCCTTAACATTCACCTAACACACTAGATGTTGAGGGATACTTTGACACACTTGTATTAAGAAGGAAATTGTATAATTCATCAAACAACCGAAAATATAGCCTAAGATGACATAAGAAAAAATTAGATAAATGTAACTAAAATAAAGACATATTATTTGACATTTTTTAAGACCATGGTGGATATTTATCAACCTAAGGGGTCTCTAAAAGTTTTAACTTACATTATGTGGTTGACTTATTTGACCAAGTATTCAAATTAGTCATCATTTTGGTAATTTTTTAGGGGTATCAAACCATCTATGATAAAATACCAGTAGCCTTACACTATCCATTGGGATACGGAGTCACCTATAAACTATAATTGATATTTAATATCCTCTATGAAGACACCAAATCACACCCAACAACATAAAATAAAAATACAAGATAACACATCAAATCAAAACAACACTGTGTTCTCAAGAACACTTAGAGAAAACATCGACCAACTTAAACAATCTAAATTATTAAAAAAATAACTTATACACAAAATAGCCTAAATGGAACTCTTCCTCCAAGATCAAAGGGGAAAAATCAAAAATTTATTACTCCTTAAAGTGAAGGAATACATGAAGCATGTTGGCATTTGAACTTTAGCATTTGTATATCTAAATCCTGCATGATGTTTTCCAATTTCCTTGGCATGGTCTTCAATGTGACCAAGGAAAATACAAAAAAACCACCAATGATGGTGAATTCCTCTTACATTTTAACAACCTTAACCTTCTCATGGGGATGCTCATCTAATAATTGATTCAATTATGTCTCGATAAAGCACATATCCTTAACTTCTATGGTACTTTGAATGTAATCACATTGCTCACCAACTAAAAGATCCTTAAGTTCATAAAGGCTATTTTTATAGTCTATGCAATATTAGATATTTTAACTCATATATACCTCTTAATCTATCTTCTTATTCACTTGGCCCTCAAATTTGTAAAGTTCTTCAAGTTATTTGAAAAGCCTCATCTATTACTTCTATTCATCCTTTCTCTCATTCTCTTTGAGAACCAACACATATTCAACTTCATCTTCCTCATCCTTGAGAACTTTATCAATTTAATTTGACTATAACTTTAGTAATTTGGGATGGCATAATATCTTATTTTTAGAGGACATCACCAAGATGTAAGGCAGCTTCAAGAGTGTCTTCTAGCTGACTAGTAGGGTGTGTAGTATTTTGAACACCTTAAAACTCATCACATGTGTCATTAAACCTCTACCACATTTCATCTTGTACCATGGTGTGAATATCAGCTTCTTCTTCAATGTTATTTTGAGATTCAATTTCTTGATCATGCTCATAAACATAAACTAGCACAGTAAATGTAGAGTTCTTCTCAACCACTTTTTCTTTGATGCCTTGATTACACTCTTTGTGGATAGTTGCATCATGACCCTCAACATATTTTTATTCACTTAACAAGATTAAATTTTAATTATCTTCAGCAAGGGGATTCCCTATGATTATCTATTCATCATAGATGCTCATGTCATCTTCATGATTATATGTAGCTTGAACTTTCTCTTATTTACTACACTCACATAGGATAGGTTATTATTCAAGAAGGGATGAGGTGGGATAGTGATGGATAAGTTCATGGGTTGGAGAGGGAGGATGAGGTATGATGGAGGGAACATGAATGGTTTTGGGAATGGAGGATTCTTTAATGAACTCATGGGGAGATGATAATTTGGATTGGTCAATAGTAAAGGCACCTTATATAAAAAGAGTTTCACTTTGATCATAGCCTTTTTGAAGATCTTAATGAGTTACAAGCTCATTTTAAAGATTTTAGTTTTCCCACATTATTAGTATACCTATTCATCATTGGATAAAACTTATTTCCAATTAAAGATGCTCATTCATATCATATCGGTATTCCTTTTTAACTTCATTCCACACATCCATCAACTTTTGAACTAAATATCTCAACAAATCTATGAGATGGTTAGTGAGCACATCAAAATTTTCATCCCATGTTCTCATCTCTTTTTCATTATATATTAGACTTGGCATGAGTTCCAATAAAGATTTGAAAATAAATGGAATTGAATTAGGAGGAATAGGGTAATATGGGGGATTATGGAGAGATTTAATTTATTGAACTAGCTACCTAGTTTGAGCCTATCGGAATTCATATTTTTTTTTAAATATTTTGATTTCCAATCAATGGGATTTTTTGACCCATCATGACAAGACTAATAATAATCATCTTGATGTTTATATGCATCATGATAAGGCTGGTAAGAGTCATATTAGGATTGATAAGAAGGCACTTCTTGATACTCTTCTCGATAGCCTTCCTCATAGGCTTCTTCATAAGGTTGCTAAAGAATGTTATGTTCATATGGAGAAGGAATAGGATGATCATAGGGATTCCATGTCTTAAAAATCTAATAAAGACCTTGGTATGGTTGTTGAGGGGTATAACATGGGTCATAACAAGTTTGATAGGGAGGTGTATAGTGGGTATTTTAAACATAACCATCCATATCAACTTCATTAGTTACATGAACTAGAATAATTGATCAAAACATTTAATAGTAGATACCTAGTCTACTTAAAACCATAATATTTCATTTGGAGTCACAATTTGTGTTTTCTTTAATGCTTATAAAAGATGATAAGATGAAGGGCATGCTAATAATCATTCCAATTTTTTGGAACTTGGTCCCATTGGGCATGCTAGAAATATTGTCACTAAATCTTGCACCCTAGATATGGTTTTACAATCCTACTCTAAGATTTGGGAAACATTAAATTACCTCTATGAATGTGGTTTTACCATATTAGAGTTAAACCTCTAGGTTTAAGGGCTAGCTCACTAAATTGATCTTTGTTTGCTTATCACCTACACTACTTGCTTGGTTGGGTGGAAAGAGATAGAAAGAGACATGAAATAAAACTACTCTAATGATGTGATACACTATATTTATCTCCACTAGATTACCATATATGTTCACCATGAAATATGACTCACAACATTAGTCTCAAAATACTAAAGAACTCTAACATTAGTATTTCAAACATGAAATTGATATACATTAAAATAGTCAAGGTAAATGAACAAGAGGTCAGATTTAAGACACTAAGGCTACTCATTACACATAAATATAGAAAAATGAACTTCACTAAACTTTATGAAACTTGTTATAATGAGAAATAATCATATCAAACATGGAAGAGTTGAGATAAATCAAGGATAGATACTAATCACTTTACCTTTCACTATACAACACTTTAGACACTAAGAAAATATATCTTGTGAACTCAAAAATAGATTAAAAATATTTATGTAAAATTAATAGTATAGTTTCAAACCATTAGGGCTTCACCATATGTGGTGTGGATTCTCTTACAAAATCCAAAATGGCTTGCATTTATAGATCATGTGAGAAGAGAGAGAAGAAAAGATGTTCATGGGGTAAAATTCCAAATTTCAAGGCATGAAAACTAGTTACATTGAATAATAATGGAGTGGATAATACACCATTAAGTTATTCTTAGATAGGTGTCCATCTGAAGCATGGCAAGCTCTCCATACTAGTGTAGATACCTTTAACTACCTTCTTGAAACTACCCTCATGATGAGGCATATCTTGACTACTCAAAACAAGAATAGAAATACTTGAAACATATTCAATGTCTTAGGGAGGTTGAAATATATGACAATAATCATATGCATCCCTAGCTAATATCCCTCTTCATGACACTTGTACTCACCATCTATAGTCATTCATTGGTATTCTAGGCATCATTATTCAGAATTGTTATTAAGGTGGCCTTCAATTTCTCAACCAAATTTATGGGATAGGTGATATGAAATCTCTGTAAAACCCTCTTTCATTCCACTCCATTAGGAAAACATTTAAAGGATCCACAATTGGACTTCTCATCTTCTCAATAATAAGTTCAATCCTAATTTTCACTATCTATCCAAGACATCTTATGATGAATGGTGTAGCAGAGATGTTTCTATAATTTTATGTGGAGAGGTATGAATATATGTAGTTATAAAAATTCACTCTTGAACTCATATGATGGTTCTCATCTACCAATTCCATTTTTCACCTACAAAACAATCAAAAACTTGCAAAAAACCTTGTCTTTTAATTTGTATGTACATGTAGGTTATAAACTAGCTAGGTGGGAAGGATCATGGGTGAGTTCTTGGCATGTATAAATTAATTTCATGGATAAATTACCTTATATTAATGCATATTATTTCCTATTTTTCCCATTGGGTCTTCAATAAGGGTTTAAGAATGATTTTGAGTTATTTTTTCTCTTAGTGATAGTTCATAAAACATATATGTTCAAACCTCAAAAAGATTTCACTAAGAACAAGTTAGGTACCCCATTCCACTATCCCCAACTCCTTGGGTCACCATGTAGTCCCTCCCTATATGTGTGAGCATAATAATTTAGCCTCTCAATATTTTTTATGCAATTTGGGTACTCTTGAGAGATATTTGGGTAAAAATGTTCAATCTAGGGTTATTATCTAAAAACTAATAGGTCTAAAATATCATAAACTTTCCCATAATTTTTTAAAAATTGGTTATGAAATTCATATTGTCTTCTATATGAGTTTAGGCATTTCTATGGTTTAGGCCTAGTCTAGTCCTAATAGGCCTAACTATGTGTAACTAAGTATATCACCCCACCTATAAGTTTATAAGGGATGTTAAGGAATCTCAAATATTTATTAATCTAAATATAAATCTCATAAATCATATCACCATGTTACTTTACTCTTCATCTCATCCTTCTATCATGGATGCAAAGGCGTACAAATTAGCTTGCAATTAGAGTGCCCTCTATTTGAGAAAAAATCAAGGGCACCTCATCTATTTTTATGGATTAAATAAAATAATATGGATACTACCTAATGAAAATAAATTTTATGAAGTCTCAAATACTAATAATACTCCAATAGTTTTCGACATAAAATTATCTAGAGACTAGCTTTTTGCACCTATGACTATGCATGTTTGTATGAAATATCCTAACCTAACTGAGTTTGAGGATAAATTATATAGCTTAGGGTACATAAATATTTATAAAAACTATATATTTATCATTAATAATATGATATTTATTCCTACTATATCCATCTATCACACACTCCTACATTTTTCAAAATTGTAGTTATTTATAAGCTAGTATTAGTTTGCACTCAAACTGTAGATGCTCTTCATGAAAAATACAAGGTTCATATAAGGGATTAATAGTGCTTAATACCTTCACTTATTTAAAATATTCATATTCCATCAAGATCATTTCACATATAGATGTAAATATCTCAGGTCTTAGAGCCATACTCTCCTCCATGCAATATAATTTTGCAGATGGCTGAGTGTGAATGTTAAAGACCATTAAAGTTCAACCTTTGATCTATATCCTAACATATGAGAACAAAAATAAAGAGTTATAATTTTTATATAAGGTGATAAAATAACTATGTAAATGTATTAAATAGGGTGATCTAGCTCTCATCACTATTTACAAACCAAACTGCCATTTCCCACTAGCTTGAACTAGTGTATGACTGTGTCAACTTGTAGATGCACTTAGGGGAGAAATAAAACTTCATATATGTGTCAAGTGGGTTTTTACACTATATTTCACACATATGATATAATTTAGTTCATAAATACCATTTCATACTTAGTGAAATAATCTCATGCCTACAAACCATATTCTCATATCTACACCATCAATGCATTAAAAGATTACAAGTCATAGGCTCCTTTGAGCTCAAAACATTATGTATCACTGAATACCTATAGTTAACACATATTTACTTTGGGATTCACTAAATATTCCTTTATTATTGGTTTTATGACTTCACCTCATGATAATAATCTACTTCTAGGCTTAGGCCACTAGCATGAAAAATTAGATCCACTTAATCCTCAAGAAAATTCACTAATAGAGCTTAAAATATGATGTAGGATCCCTTGCTTAGATAAATTAATTTAAATGTTACCTTTGATAAAAATTTAGAATTTTCACCTACATAAATTTATTTGGAGGTTTTATAACCATTATATGAACTTTGAATGACTTGAGAGTCATGTTAGTAGAGGTTCTTAATGAAAATTAACATGTTAACGATTGGGATATCTAAGTTTTATTATATTACATAGGATAATATAAATAATTCATGTTTAACAGAAGCATGATAAATATGAGTTATCATGAGATAGATAGGAATTAATATTAAATAGGTTTTTATTATGTTCTGTAACGTATTTTGATTAATTTAGATAGGATTAAACCAAACATTAAACATGCTAATTCATACAAGGAATAACATAAGAAATACAATAGATAAACATAAACAACTGGTCTATATTTGTCTCAACAAATGTTAATAATCTTCTTCATATAAACATACATATTTATAGTTGCTATATTTTCTTGACTATTCATATTATTCCTATATATTGGAGTCAAAGAGAGGAGGCTGTTAATCTTCTATCCTTTTACAACTTGTGAAGGATAGGAAAAATACATATAGCCAATAATTCAATACATAATGCATGTATATTCAAATAATATCCTACGTAAATTTACTTATCCATTTTATTATATGAACATTTTCCTAGATAAAAAGTGATTTCTCATCTCAAGACAATGTTGTAGGTTCATTTGACTATGTGATGAGGGTAGAAGTTAAATAATTGGGTAGACTAGTAAGAGTTGTAGTAATCACTCAAGGTGCCATTTTTGGTTTTCACTTCTTACGCACTACTTAGCTACCCTTTCAAGTTTTTAACTAAGTAGTGTACCAACCTACCACTCTTTTAGGTTTTCAATAGGATGGCATAACCAAGTGGCCACCCTTTATAGAGTTTCAACCATACTAGTCCCACTTATCTTACTAATCATCCTCAATACAAAAACATGTTTAAAACTTTACAAAAAATTTCAAAAATTATGCATTGTGCGGTACTCAACTAGAAGGAAGTGGAATTTCCAAGGAGGAAGACTAGAGACTAGGATCCTTAACCCTAGACTTAGTAGTCATGAACTATGTAATTTATTGTTGAATTTTTTATGGTGGATTATAAATAATAACATTAAGGATCTAGGCCACCTCATTGTAGAATAGAGCTAGGTCATTTTTGAATGCATGCTAGTCAAGCATCACTTCTTGGACCATGAAAATGAGTATTCACATTTGTGCATAACATAAAATGAGTTCCTTTAGGTCTAAGTCCTCAGTGATACTCATTTATACCTTTGTATTATTTACCTTAAGTTTCATTTTTACACTCAACTACTCCAAAAAAATTTCATGTTGTTCTACCTAGAGACCTATAAATATGATACAACATAGGTGTTAATGCTACATAAGAAGTAAATAATACACATTATCCCTAGCATTGAAATATTATTGTACAGTAAGATTAGTTTCATTATCCATGGAAGTTTGGTTGTGTATGGTTGTGCTATCCATGGTAGCTACAGTGAATTCTACACTTGAGTTGGGAAGGGAATACTCAAGATCCTACTTCTAGTTTATAATATTGCATGTAACCTGATGGGCTTGGAGATCTAAAATATTGATCATGATATTATAATCCTCTAGTAGAGTACCTAAAGCTATGGTTTTAAACTTCAAATTCTAGTCCACATTGCCAACTATTCAAAGTTGATGAGTTGCACACTAGTCTTTTATGAGCTCCACAGTCAAGGTCTTGAGCCTGATAACATCTAGCATCACTTGATCCCTAATTACTAGAGAGGCCAAGTTTAGGTAAATATCCATTATCATATTTGATACTTCATGAATATGACTCATAAGCTTGATATTCTAATATTTTTCCTAATCCCATTCTTGTTTAAGGGAAGTGACATTTTGTGCAATGGAATCCTAAAAAGTTGTGGTACACTCCAACTATTTATTCAAAGGAAATTGGGAGACATTAAGTGAAGCCTATTTATTGATTGAGAATGTGGATACTGTGCTTGTTAAGGATACAAGTTGGGTTATGTCATGGTGGCTAGTGGGAGTGAGAAGGTAGTATACTAAGCAATAACTAAGGGAACATCCTAAAGCCAAACACCTCTTAATGGAAGTTGTGGCATCTAAGATCTTACCTATATATTGGGTGGAACTTGTTATTACATAGTGGCCTCTGACGCTATCTTAATTTTTTATGTAGCATGTTTATTTGTCTTCCTTTTGGCTGCCTCATACTTTACACATTTCTTCTTCTTCTCTTCTTCCTTATTTTTCTCATCCTCATCCTCTTTCTTTCTCTTATCTTATTCTTCTTTATTCTTTTTCTCTTTTTCTTCCTTACTCCTTTGTTATTATTTTTCTCTCTTCTTATTTTCTTATTTTTGTGTAGCTTGGGCTTGTGATTAATATTTTACTTGTGCCTACACTTTCTATTTCCATAAGACTTCATCATCTTCCTCCTTTTTATTGGTATCTTTGTTTCCATATTGTTGTACCTGGAGCGATGCATCTTGTTTCCTCTTTTCTTCTTATTACTTTTCCTTCTATCTTTCCTCTTGCATGTGATTTATAGCATCAACTTCTTCCTATGTCTATCTATCCATTTATTTGGAATTTTATTTGTTTTCCTCTACATTATTATACTTTTATGGAACCTCAGCTCATTGTATTGCATGTTGTTGGTGCACTTATTCTTTCTTTTTCCCCTCCCTCAGTCAACATTCAGTTGTGTGAGTGACTTCTTCCTTGGAAGCCTATTGCTCCTCTATGGTTGATTGCTCTAGTGCAAGTTCCTTAACCTCCTATGCCTATGGTAATGGTGGGAAATCATCTAGTTGTACTTTTATACTTGGAACCTATTTCTTCCTCTTGTCAATTATTAATAGTGTGTATCATGGTGGTGGTGTAAAAGATTTAGGAGTGGGTTCTACTTCCTACATACTAGTTGGTTGACCAAATGTGTACTCCTTCAAGATAGGGGAGAATCTTGTCTCCCACCATATTCTAGGCTTGCATATAAGATATTTTAGTGGGCTCTCTGGCAAGGGTGCAAAGATGACATTAGGTGTCAATTTTAGAGAAATTGAAGGCTCAAATAAGTCCATTATTTATTGGAGCTACTCTACTTCTTCTTAGTCTATGTCAATAATGATAGGTGGTAGGCAAATTGGGATTTCCAATCATAGATCAAGAGGAACCTACTTTTGAACTTTTAATGTACATATTACCTTTTAAAATAAGAATTATTTTTCCTCTTCCTTATCATAATAGTCTCTAACCATGTTCACCAACATGACTTGGTAGAATTGTTCATTTATTCCCATTTTCAAAAGGTCATAGGACCTAGATATCTACAACACCTTTGGGTCATCCTTCCAAGTTGTAGTGTTGTGTGTTATTTTACTTGGGGGAAGAAACAGTTAATATGGATCTAATTTTCACTTCTCCTTCTACTATCGATATTTAGATGTTGACTTTAGTTATTGTGTAGTAGGAATATTTGTTCTTGGTGGAATAGATTGTAAGGGGGTTGTACATTTTTCTATGTACTCTTTTTATCTAGCCACTTTGGCCCATGCCATATCCATGGTCATTAATAAGGGGAGTACCTTGAATGGTGACCATAGTAGCTCATATATTATGATAGAGACTCCTTTTGGTAGCAAAGTTATTATGGCATGCTAACCCAAGAAATATATAACATTGATTGATACTCAAAGATGTGTTGGTATGAGGTCTAAGCACTCCTCATACCAGAATTTTATCTTTCCCTCATGCACAAAATCTACATGATCCTACATCCAAATTATGTTATAGAATTATTACAATGGCCAATAATCTATATCTTAGTACATGTCTCCCTCTAGTGATTTCCACTATGTGAATCAAAGTAAGAAGATCAAAAATTAATATTGGAATATTTGCATAGGATTGGTGTGGTACTTTTTAATATTTTCAAGCAACTCCTAGCTCAATTATTCATTCTAGTGGATCATCTTATGAGTAATTTCCACAATGACTTTGGATATTTTCTTGGTATACTTGGTTGTCTACCAAAATATTTTTTGTGATGCATTATAAGAGAATGTGCATGGGTTTATCTATAAATCATCAAGAAGGACCCCTCAAATACCCCACACATACAAGTCCCATAATTTTGGAAAGATGGGTAGCATTTTAGTTTTATAGGTGATCAAGTAATTTCCACATGTAGTCATTCCCAAATCTCATACCATGGCTTGTGTGTTGATTACCATAGTCTCATCTGGGCCAAAATAGATTATACCCTTATTATATCACTCAAGCAATACTTGAACTATCTCTTCCTAGGTCACCAAATTTCATCATATATAGTAGGACCTCAATGTCTATGTTTTGGAATTAGTGTGTATTTATGAGGGTCAATGGTTTCACAACATCAATAAGATCAATGTGAAAGATATTCTACTCAACTTTGTGGAGGTACTAAAATGGATCTTGATCACTATACTTGGTTTGTCAAAGTATCAACACTTGTGGATTCCTTTTATAAATAATAGAGGGGTCATATTAGATTCATAATATCTATGTCCATGTAGGTGAATGAAATTTAAATTTTATTTATTTCCTATACAAATTAAGATCCTAAATCTTGATATTTGCATCTCATGAAGGATGTGCTCAAAGATGAAATTCTAACTTGGTGTTCAAATTTGAATTTTATAGATTTGGTGCCTCTTGAATTCTACATCCAAGCTATGCTTAACTATATATTCATCATGAATGCAATGGTATATATGGAAAATCTATATCTAATCTATCCATTAATGTAGTTAGTCATTGGTGTATGTGTGGAGTTATGTCATTATTATCTTTGATGTTCATATGAGGGGTATGACTAGTTGATGTTGATGAGCCACCAATTTATTAAATATCATGTCAATCAACCCTTAGATCTTGAATTTAATTTTGGTGGATGATCATTATCTAATGTATATCTTGATGATGAGATGTTTCAACATCTTTCCTAGACTTAATACTTTTCAATCACTTCTCTTTAACTTTTTCAATGGTACACATGGATCCTTGTGTGCACATCTCATGTATACAATGCTTGGTCTTTTTACTTCATAGATGTTGTTAATGAGATCATATTAAAAAATAAAAAATAAAAAAAATTAAACACACACACAAAACTTTGATAAACAAGTAAAACCTAATCTACATGGTGCTACTTAGCACCCACTCAACTTACAAAATGAGATCAATAGACTATTGGTAGTACGGATTAAACCTAAAACCATTTACTTACCCTGGTAACATAGTTCCTAGAATATCCCTTAAAACTATGGTTCCTTACTACATTAGGTCATGTATAATATATGGATCTTTCTATCTTATTTTCATCTTACCTAGAAATTCTCTAAATTGACTATCATATAATAAAACTAGTTAATATTTATGAAATTCTTTATGACACAAGTTTCTATCATGTTAGGTTTTTTGGATCTACTTGTCAAATTCTTGTTTCCAAGATGATCTATGTTTAAAATCATCCATCTAATTTAGTTCAAGGAACTAATTATTAAGACACTCCTGATCTCTAAGTCACATGACCATGGTAATGTATAGATAGGGTAATAGATATTCTATTATCATGATTTCTTCCAAACCATATACCAAATAAAATATTGTAAATCATGTATCCATTTTTTTAATGTGTGAAATATGCCCAAAAACTTGTAGGAATATGATCCTAGTCATCCCACTTGACATCACATATTTTGGGCAGCATTCTACCAAGTACTTTATTGGACACTTTAGCTTGGCCACTAGACTGTGGATGATAGGAAGTGATTTTATGATGAGAGATCATAAAATCTTCAATAAAATTCTTGATGGTGTTTTTTATGAAGTGCATTCCTCTATCACTGACTAAATTTATATGGCATCCAAATCTAGTAATGATATTTTCAAATAGGAATTTTTTGCATCTTTCACACCATAACTAGGTGTGGAAGAAGCTTCAACCCACTTAGTAAAATAGTTTATCATAGTAATGATGTACCTTTATTTGGTATTCTTCTTTGGTGGGTTTATTAGTTCAATAAAATCAATACCCCATTTCTTGAAAGGCTATTCTACTAACAAGGGATGTAACAACATCTCATCTTTCTAGATTGGTTTACCCATGGATTGGTAGACATCATAGTACTATGTAATTATGTGTGCATCCTAGAACAAATTTGGCCACCATAGTCTGCTCTGTATAATATTTCTAGTTGTAGCCTTTCCTATAAAATGTATTCCTATGACTCCTTAATGAGATTCCTCTAAGATTTGAGGTCATTCATACAACCCTCTATAAGACTTCATCCTTTCCTAAGTGATATATAAGTCCATTAATAATGGTTTATGGTAGTGGTCTAGTCACAAGCTACTTTTTATTTAGCTCTTAAAAGTGCACAAGGAGGATTCCTTGCTTGAGGAAGTTGGAAATGGCTTTAAAGCTTTCAAGAATCATAGAGATATGGAAGAGATGGGCACCAGGAGAGTCTTATTGTAATTTTTCTAACTCCTCCCCATTTAGGATGCAATTGAGGTGGTTTGGTCCTATATTCTCTTTTCATAGATTGACATTTATATTACATTAAAAATTCTATAATATTATCAACCATCAAGAGATACATCTTCCTAGCATTGGCTTGTTGACTAGATATCATAGGGCTTGGTGGTCAATGAAGACTTCAAATAATGTTGCAAGTAGATAGTGCTTGAATTTATGAAGTATAAACACAATGGTTAATACTTCCTATTCTTTAGTTGTATAATTTTTCTCTATACTTGATAGTTTTTAGCTAGTAAAAAGAATATGATGGTCTAGTACACCATCTATAGGTTTCACAAGCAAAACTCCAATTACAATACTTGAAGTATCAACATGTACATGAAAATGCTTGATTTAGTATGGAAATACATGCATGGACACACTAACCAGGCACTTATTTAGTTTAGTGAAAGCTTCTTGGCATTTTGAAGTCTATATAAACTTTGCATTCTTACATAACAAGGATTTTAGTGGAGATGAAATAGTTCTGTACCCTTTTATGAACTTATGATAGTAGCCTATATGTCCCAAAGAAGAGCATACTTTGGTGGCACTAATTAGTGGAGGCATGCTTAGTATTAATATGATTTTATCTTGATATAGTAACATACCTTCTCTACATACAACATGTCAAATAAAAACATTGAATGGTGTAAAAAATATACATTTATTCATATCTAAAGTGATGCATAGAATTTGGAATCATTCTTGCATTAGACACAACTTAGATATGTTTTCTTTGAGTAAGAAGAAAACTACCCAATCATCTAGATAAATTTATAGGAAGTCATGAATAAAATGCTTGAATGATGTAACCACTACATAAGAGAACACTATAGGTGTATTCTTTAGGCCAAAGGGCATGACCACATATGCAAAAGAACCCCACTCTATTTAAAAATTTGTTTCGGCTTAGTCCTCTTCTATGAATGGGATCTGATGATATCCACTAAAACCATATATGAAATAATATATTTCATGTCCTATGATAGAATCCAAAACTTCATCTATGAATGGTATAAGAAGTGGATAATTTACATAGGCATCATTCATGATGTGGTAGTCCCCACATACTCATATTTTTCCTATTTAATTGGGCTCAACTAACATGGGGCTTACCCAGTCATCTTTTTCTACAAGACTGATTATCCCTACATCTTACATTCTATTTAGTTCTACCTTTAGTTTTAGCTTCATATTTAGATTGAGCTTATATGGATGCTTCGTGATCAGTAATATAGACTCCTTCAATTCAATGTGAATTTAACATAGAGATGGGTCAAATCCTCAAACTTATTATAATTTGGTATGAAAGATGTTTTGGTAATCCCTTAAAAGTTTTAGATATTCCAAAATTTCATTTTCCATCCAATAGTCACCTATGCTTTCCAATTTTAAAACCTCCTCGATTCCAATATTAATGGCATGCTTCTTGATTGGGTTTTGATAAATATTGTGTTTTTATTCATCCATAAGTTCTCATATCCTCCTTTACCCTTATTGTTTAAGAATTTAGATGTTGTGCATCTTATCTTATTTAATTAGTGTTATGCCGGTGTCCTTGAGTGGTTTTATAGGTCTCTCTAGCTTAAATAAATCATTCAGATATAAATCACCATTTGAATTGAAATCCTCAATATCTTATACTTCATCTTGGATGTGGTAACATGGTTACATCAAATATTATTCTTCATTCTATTCAACCTTGTACCTTTATAATGTTGAGATAAGATTAGAGGCTACATTATTTTACATTATAGATTCTGCTATGGTGCTCAAGTCTTTGATGCACCCATGACAAAAAAAATACTTGAGTTTCTATAGTGAATTATGGACCAACATATTTTCATATTCAAACACAAAGGTTTGTATAAAATCACTCTACACTTGTGCCCAATGCTTAATCCCCATTCTACATTATTGGTGCATGTACTACGATACTGGTAGTAGAGCTAATGTATAGTGGAATATATGAACCTAATATTTTAATGTGATATGTTACTCATTCAAAAATTCAACACATTTATGTATATGTATTTTGGGGTACTCACCTTATTTAAATAATGTCTAATTGGTATGGATGAACTACAGTAATTAGAATTTTATAATCATGAGCTCGTAGGAATCATCCCACTTAAGCTGATCATCTCAATGAATTACCCACCATGTATTATTAACTCCCTTCAATTCATAATTTATATCACTAACCCATTTATTGATGGTTGGAATATGGACTTGAAATTGCATACAATTTCATAGTATATAGACAATTATCACTCATACGTAAAGACCATTCATTTTTGGCCAAAGTTTGTGATCTCCTTAGGCCCAGTTAAGGAGGTGGGTATCTAAGTCACCACTAATAAATGAAGTTTATTCCCATATAAACATGCCTTCCCTTGTCATCTCTATGTTGTCCTATATGTGATCATCAATTTGATATACGAAGTTAACTTCTAACTAAGTAGGATATTTTGCAAACATAGAGGCACATTATTTAATGACAAACTAATCTACCACTAGATATGTAACTACTAGTTATTACCTCAATTATTCTAATGTCTTGAGTTTTTGAGTGAGTAGTGATTATACATGTGGTCTAACATGATGGTATAAGAAGTTGCATTTAATTACATGCTAAACTTTTGGATTCTCCTTAGTATTAAACTTAATTTAACTAGTTTCTTATGAAACATAGGGGGAGCCTAGTTATAACATACTTATGTAAGGCTTATGAACTCTATTGAGAAGAATGATAACAAATTTATCAGCTGGATGTGACTCTAGCTAGTTGTGCACTATATTGATTATCATTTGACCATCATACACCTATTTTTTACTATCAATGTATGGTAGTGCATTACTATAGTTTTCATGTCGATGACCTAAAATTCACCTCACAAAGATAAGTCTATGACTTTTATCTCAACATCCTACAATCTCCCAATAGGCTCAACATTTTTGTAATCATTTAGGCTCAAATTTACTAGGTTATATCTAAGAGATGGTCATCTAATAGATTCCTATGTGGATCTAGGATTCATATTAACTATGATACCATAATAAAATAAAATATTTAATATCTCATAACCAACAACCTTGATATCAATACATGCATAAACACCCATGGTTTATTCATCTTGATATACTAGACTAGTTTTTCTATCTTTTGTTGGCCACACTACACATATTTCAAAAGGTTATATAGTAGATTCATGATTTTTTATGATATATCTTCATTTCATAGAGTAATAAAAATATTCAAGAGATCTATGAGTGAAATGATAACTCTAACTCGTTATTTAATGTGCATAATTTGGCCATACATTTGTGAATTGATTACTACAACATCACCATCAGTAGTATCTTGTTGTTGAATGTTCTTCAATAACTACACAATTGTAGATGGATTTGGATAGTTATCTTGTTTAACCTTTTTTATGCCCTGATATTGAGTCATATCAATTGAAGATAGACCTTTATTTTCATGCTTTTTTATGTCATAGCATTCAAAAATGCCTTTTCTTTAGGCTCTGTACTTACCATAATCACATTTCAAATGGTTTTTTCGTTTCTCTACTTCTCTTGAATAAGTTAATCTTGTATGTAATGTTGATTTAATATTATATAGTATGCACAATATAAATATATTTGTAGATTCATGAGATAGTTCCATTAGAAATGATTATATTCTCTACATAGGTAGCATTATAGGGGAGGCCATTGATAGTTATTTCCTCTACTACCTTGATATCCTCCTATATAACCACCATGACCTCCTCTTATATTAGAATGATATCCACCTCTATATCCTCCCTGTTAGTATGTAGTCTTCTAATGATTATGTTTTTGATTATTATCTCCTATTGCAAATTATTATTGCATAGCTTGTGGAGCCCAATTCATTTGTTGTTATGTTATGTCTGAGATCTAAGGTACTATATACTAATACTAAGGAGATGGAGGCATAAATTTTTTTCAATAAGGGCTCCAAATATCCAAAATTTGAGGCTAATGCTATGGTGATCTTGGAATCCATTGTGGACCCATTTGGGTCACACAACCTTATCTACCTCTTCGCCTATGATTACTAGCTTTGTCAATGATAATTATTATATTGTAATGAAAAATATATTTTTTAAAATTCCCTCTTTACACTCCTAAAAATATCTATAGTTATTCTCATCATGGTTATTTGACTTGAAAATATTATAATATATATTCTATATATTTTTGATATATTACTATAGAATATGGCATTGTGTCATGGCATGACCTACTACCTAGCAGAGTTCATAGAATTTTGTCTTTAATTTAGGATAATTATTTTGTTGGTGTATGTATTTTCCATAATCTATGCAACATAGATTAAATTTAGGCTTATTCACCTCATGGTATTGCTCCATTATTTTCATAAAACTATGTAGTGTACTTTTAATTTTATAATTAGCAGTAAGAGCTTCTCCATAATCCTCAATCTATTCTAGATGTAGTGCAACATATTTGACATCTAATTTTGTATCATATTACATTTACATAGTGTAAAAACAAATCCTATTTCATAATCCTTCAATGAACCATGATATTTTTTCTTTATCTATTAATGCAAATTATACTTTACTCATCACATTAAAAAATCTACAATCATAGTCGCAAACCAACTCTCTATATTTTTGCCTTATCTCCTTCAAGTCCTATATAATTTCACTCATGCATTTCTTAATTTTAAATTTTATGATAATCCAATCCTATTCATATTTTAAAATTTCTTACTAAAGGTCTATTTTGTCTATGAATTCCAATGATCTCCTAGCTAGGGCCCCTACTAATTCAAATTTTTGTAAATTTTCATCAGTTACACCCTTAGCTTACCATTTAATTTTATGAGTGATTAGGTACTATTAAAGATCCATAGTAATATCATAAATTTCTAAGTTTAGGAATATTCCTAGGTGGGCCATCATGTTGACCAATATAGATAGAGTCTTCTACACAGTTTTTATCAGAGGCATCTATGTTTTGAGTTATCGTACTTGTGTACTACTCTATGCACCAGAAGAATTATCATGTACACTTTGATTATATAGACTTCATTTTATTTCTCTATTTAAACTAAATATAAGATATTAAAAGCCTTCTTAATTTATTTTTTATGAATTTTATTACCCTAATGGTTTATGTTCTTAAAAAATGGTCTTTCCCAACTATTATCCTCATGTTCACCTTACTACAAATTTTTAATAGAATATAAAAGATTGGGATGCATACACTTCTAGTGAATAGTTATTCCTAATAAATTATTCTTCTACTATTATTAAACCTATGATTATAATATGAATATTCTCTATTTCTTTGTATAATTCTTCTCTTCAAATAATACTCTTTCATATTGTTATGCACTACTTCTATCTTTGATCTATTTTATTGATAAACTACTCGCATATTCTTCTTCATACATTTGATCTTCATCTCATTCTTCATCATCTCATTCTATCTACCAAAATTCATCATAATCTTTCTTCATACTTATATCATAATATCACTTATCACATCTGCATGCTTATTCATTATCTACTCTACTACTACTCTTACTTTTATTCATAGCTGCTTGGGTATTCTTTTATTTATTCCATCTATTTTATTTTCATAGTTCTCATTTTCAATATTAAGTTTCCTTCTAACTATTTTTCCTCACATATTCATTATATATTTAGGTTCAAGCTATACTTACTCACTTATTGATCATTCACCATCATGTGTGCACATATGCGTATGCCTGAAGTGACTACTCCATATTGGCAAGAGTACGCACCATGGTCTTATCCATAACCAACATATTTAATAGAAGAGGTAGTCGATGCAAAAAATTTCCTTTGATTCTTTAGAAAAAATGGTATTTCATAAATTAAAAATTATTTATACCCTTTCACCACAAATTTAGTGATATATTCATATATGGTAGTGGTGACCCAATAGTCTATCACACTCATCCAATCAATTTCTAGTTTCAACAACTAGTCTATCTTCTTTTTAGTCTACGTGATAATTTCTTTCATTTTGGGATTATAGTAATAGTATTCAAATATTATCAACCAATTAGCTAGTATTTTAGGTATTTATCACTAAAAAATTTAATATATTTCTCCATAGATGTGCTCCTAAATAATTTCACTTGTAGTAAGACCAGTCATCTTAGATTCTTCTTCTATGAGGTGCCATACTTTCTAGTCTAACCATGTCTCAATGTCTCATTATCTCAATAACCATCTTACCATATTTTCCTCTAGAAAGAGTGTTTCTATGTTCACCAAAAAATTGTTAGTATATGTTAGTGATGACACAAAACATGTTAAGGATGACGATAGATAGGTTTTATTATACTGCACAAAATAGTATAGAGAATTCATATTTAACAAAAGCATGCCAGAGATGAGTTATCATGTGATAGATAAGAACTAAGATTAACCAAAGTTTTCTTAAGGCTTATAAATAATTTGTATTAATTTAGATAGGGTTAAAATAAACATTAAACATGTTAATAAATACAAGGAATAACACAATAAATATGATAGGTAACCATAACCATCATGTCTATATTGATCTCAACAAAGGTCATCATCTAATTCATACAAACATACATATTTATAGTCTCTAAATATTCTTTAATATTCATTATTACCATATATTGGTGCCAAAGAGTGGATAATTTTCATCTTCTATCCTTTTACAACTTGTGTAGAATAAGACAAAATACATATAATCGACAATTCCATACATAAAACAAGAATATTCAAAGAATATCTTGCATAGCTTTACTTATCATTTTTCTTCTCCCAACAATTTAAATCCAAGTATTGAGATTTATTATCACTTGTACCCTAGTTTTTAATGACCTTAACTATTTCGTATATGACTACATATGATTGTATATTATGGATTTCTAATTAGTTTCTTGCTTACTATCTTGAGACTCGTCTCTATCAACATTAAAGTTTATTAAATGAAAAATATTCATGGATAAAATAATTTCCATGTTTTATAGGAGTACATAGGTGTTTCATTACCTTTTATATGAATTCATATACATAAATGAAACACTGCAACTATGGAAACTTACTCTATAGACCACTATATGCACTTACAACACAAGGAGAGTGATTCTACTTGCATTTGCATATCCAAACATGAAAAAAAACTTTTAAAACCATAAGAGGATTAAAATAATTCCATGAAATAATTCTTTAAACACATGGAAACTCTTACCATTCAAACAAAAGAGGAAACATGTAAGTGTTGGGAATGCATAGTTAACTAGGATTCACTATCATTCTTAGAAATGGTTCATGAAGGACAATCCATAAATCTAAAATATTTTTCCATATAATTGAACACCATAGAGAATAATTTAATCCCTAAAATACATTATTCTCAACTCTACCTCTCCAAGTTTTATAGAAGGAAGACTAGTTGGTTTTGTTTGACTTACACAAGGGAGCGATGAAATAGGTGAACCAATTTTTCTCAATTTGGGGATTTTCAAAGAAATCTAAATGTGGATTTTAGTTTTAGGGAGATAAAAGGTAACTATGAAGTAGCCACATGTTCCATGAATATTTTATAATTTTTAAAATCTCATAAACTAACATTCCTTCAACTATCTTCTTGTTTTAAACATGGAACCCTACAAGTTTTCAGTTATAAAATAATCCCCTAACATTATCTTGAATAATTGAATTTTTAGGGACACTTTGACCACTTTTATTAATAATTAAACCATACAATTCATCAAATGACCCAAAATATAGCCTAATATGGCATAAGGACAACTTAAACAAATGGGAATAAAATCAAGACATACTATTTGACCTCCTTTAAGACCATGGTGGATATTTATCAACCTAGGGGGGCCTATGGAAGTTTGAACTTACATGGGGGGTTGAATTATTTTATCAGGGGGTTAAATTATTCAATAATAACCTTTGGATAAGTAGATTACATATAGGAGGTAGTGGTATATATAGGAGGTAGTGCTTAGTATTTGATAATCATGTTGTGAATTATACTCTCATTACATTATTTTTGAGGTTTCCACCTCAAAGTGTCTCAATTATATATTATCAGAAAAATTTCTATTTTGTCAATTTTTGTTATGGATCTATATATTTTGATATTATTTTTTTGGTATAATATTATATTGTGTGAACATATAAGTAATTTATTTACCCTTTTTTGGAATGATTGTAATTAGTGGCATAAAAAAAACTTGATATACCATTTGTGGTTGTGACTCTTCCAATTCATCCCACATTTTAAACTCAACCTCATTTATGACATTTTTGAATCTCACATTTAGAGAATAAAAATTTATGTTAGAAAATTACCTAGTAGGCCATTTCATGAGATATCCTTTAGATAGGGAGCATATTTTATAATTAGGGATCAATACTCTATCAATATGCACAATAAAGGTATTGGAATTTAATCCCTTAAGTTTGACCATGTCTCCTTCACGTATATTTTTAATTATTCCATTTATAACATAATTTCTCATAGATGAGCACAAATGGATTGATTTTGCATAAACAACCATGAAATTAAAATTATGTTCACTGATATGTATAAAGTATAGACCATACAATTGAGCATTACCTTTATTTACCATAAGAGTGTTTCTTGTTTCATGGAAAACCAAAAAAATTATTGGATAAGTTCTTAATTTAATGGGTTGTATTATGTTTGAGAAATCATAACATAAATTTACCACATTTCTTAGAATTACACAAAATATAAAGGGTCGCAATATCTCTTCATGAATTTATGATCTTATAGAGCATGAGTTATAAAACATTGGGCTATGTCGTCAGATCTACTATAACATTTATGTTTAAGAATGAAATTTTCTATGATAAAATCATTTCTATATATAGGTCCTGTATAATTTATGGTGATTTCACTATCATCACTAGAATCTCCCTCTTCCATGACATTATAATCCTCTAATTCACTAAAAATGTATTCAATACAAACTATTAAAATGGATGGATGTGCATACTTTAACAAATCACTATCTTTCCAAGGAATGTATGAAAATATTTTTTGACATCTATTATGGTTTCAAATCTGTCAAATGAATGGGGTAATTATATTTTCCATCCATAGTATCTCAACACTAACAATAATAAATCCTCTTCCCATGTCTCTATAATGTAGTATACATATTCTTAGATAAACTCTACCCTATACAACTTTGGTACCTTGTGTAGATAATTCCACATGATAATCCTCTCCAAATTCAAGATACATATGTTCTATAATACAAATAATAAACATGAGGTCAAAGTAAATATATTTAAAACCCTATCAGATAAAAAATTTAAACATAAATGTAACATGAAAGAAAAAAATATAATAATTATTAAATGTAATTGAAGTCTCATATACTAAGGATATATGTGTTTTTCATAATTATATGTATCATATAAAAATAATAACATGTGATCAATGTTGTATATAAATAAAAATAACATTTGATGCAAACATGATCTTAGTGTACTATCATAAAAATAATTGGACATTGTCATAATTAATTATCAATAAATACAAATCATTTTAAACACTTAAAAATTAGAGTAACAATATATTTATTGGTGAATTAGTTGGGCTCCTTCCTTACATACCCAAGTCAATATGCCAAACATTCACAATCTATAAACTGAATTATGGAAAATCAAGATTAACTTATGTTTTTTATTCTTAAGATATCTTAAAATTTTATTCTTACACAAAATAAAATGATCACAATAATATAGTAATATACATTATGTAATTTCATATATATTATTAAAACATTTTCATCTATTCATACCATTTGAATGGTGTTGTTCCATATGTCATGTCAGTACTATTTTTATAGACAAAAAAATTATGTCCTTAACATTTTAATTTAAAAAATTAGAGGGAATAGTCAATTGGAAATATATTCAAGGGACAAAAAATTGGATAATTGGTAGCTGGAAGTATCCTGTAACTGGCTTTCATTAAATGTGCATAGTGAAAATTTAGATGAGCACCGTATAGGAGTGGGCTCCAAAAAATTACAACATGGAAGGATTTTTTGTTAATGATTAGAGGCTAAAGCATGATTTTCTCATGCATGTACCCAACCATTCAACATTTAATTTTCTATATTTCCCAAAAATTGATATATTTTTATAAACCCTATTACCTAAAAATTGAT
Organism: Torreya grandis; assembly: GCA_037957365.1. Taxonomy (NCBI): domain Eukaryota; kingdom Viridiplantae; phylum Streptophyta; class Pinopsida; order Cupressales; family Taxaceae; genus Torreya; species Torreya grandis. The sequence goes on from JARHVA010002488.1 coordinate 1,377,595, forward strand.
ATATTTTTATAAATCCTATATACCTCATCAATCCCATGACTAATTAATATTATAGGTAATTACGCATAGATGCTTAATTATTCCACTTGACCATTAATAACATCATTTTTATAAATCAAGCTTTGTGTGAAAGTAATATTCTCAATCGTCTATTTTAAAGTTCAAACTTTATCTAAGATTTTAACAATATCAATAAATATAATAATTTTTCCTTATGATAGAGTATAAATAAATTTGTAAGTTTACGTTTTATATATACATTCACATGGTATGTAAGTGGCCTTATAATGTAAAAACATTTTTCAAGACCATCAATATTTTAAATGACATCCCATAGTAAAATATTTGAAAATTATACTAGCATCCAAATTTTAATATGGATGCACTAAAATATTGAATTATCAATGCATTTTAGGTAACCTATTTTTATGTTTTTTGTTTTAAAAAACATGATATGTGGTGATTTGTGTCTCATATTAAATTAATATAATGCTACTGATTATCATATATAAACATTATTTTATATTCTAATATATGTAAGTAATAAGAGAAATATGTCTAAAGTCATGATAAAAATATGCATGGAGGCTCAATATATGATGACACCTAATGTAAATACTTGGACAACCTATAATAATTATTTAAGTTCACTTTATTTGAAGTTGATAAAATTGATATAAACATAGAATTTTTTATCAAAATACATAGTAGGAGATGGAACCTTCAAAGTCAAAATAGTGGAAATCTTGTAAAATAGGGTCCAAAAATTTAAACAGTCTCTCTTATTGTGAAGGATTATTCACTCCTTTGGGATGTTTTTTTTTGTTTTGGGGTCCCATTGACTATTTTTTGATGGTAATTTTGACATGGCCAACAAAAACTAAGTTTCTTTGGTTTGGACACACCAAAACCCATCTTTCAAAGAGATCTAAAGAACTCTCCAAGGTTTCATCTACCTATTATAGGTGTATTAATATTCACTGAGTGGCTCATTATAACCATTGTAATTCAAGTGGTATTTGTTAGTTAAGCTTGGGTATTTTAGATAATTCTATGTACATTAAACTAAGAGCTAATGTTGATAAAATAAACATATAAATATTTAACCATGGACATAAAAAACTATTTCAAATAAACATATCTAGTGCATGGATTCAATAGTGCATAAGCAGTAATAAATAGAGTGAGAAATAAAGACAAAACATTAAGAATAGATTGCATAGATTTTAAACTAACATATCTAATAAAAATAACAAAAGAGAGAAGGGTAGGGAGAAAATAATAAAGTCCATGCTTTATAATAGACATTATTAGTTTCCTTTGTGTAGATAAATCCTTGAAGAAACCAAACCTTAGATGAGATAGACCTAGTATAGCTTGAACAAAAGGATGGTGAAAGAGTCTAAAGGAGATAATAATAATGTAAAATAGGAAAACAAGGCCACCATATTTTATGGACATGAATAATCTACCAATTGAAAATATGTTTATATAAATATATTTCATTTAATTAATAAATTGAGTTTCATATATTACTCAGTTAGATTAAAAACATGGCTCCTAAACATCCTTGAATAAAAAACACTAACATTGAAAATAGGAAAATACATGAAAATAAGTGATTGTGTTTCTATGCTATTTCGCTTTCTACATTCAAAGAGAGAATAAGAAACTAAAAGTAATGGTTTAAGGCTTGATGTACCTGGATGAAGTCGTGTGCACCGTAATCCAGACGATCATGAGAACTCCTCTTTGGTTGTGGAGGATGACACCTGAAAAGGAAAGAGCCTAAAACAAAGAAGGCGTTAGATGAGGAGATGGTGGGTTGCCAAGCAAAAGCTTGATCCTAGAAACAAAAGCTTAAGGGATGTCAACCCACTGATTGATAAAAAGATGTCTGATAAATAGCAAAATGATAAAAGACTGCAATGATAAAGACTGAAAAGGAAATGGAAGCAAATACTTACCTGAATGATGCTATCAGGTTAGTCATAGTCACTGATGTCGGTGGTCCTACCAGCGTCGGTTGTCAAGGTCTACCAACGTCAGTTGGGGCGATGGTCTCTACAGTCGGCGTCGATCGGGGCAGTAGTCTGTGGTCGGGTCTGTGGTCTAGTTTTGGTCTGTAGAATAGACTGAGGCTTCATCTGAGGGTTTAAGGGTCTGTGTGGGATTCAGAGGGACTGTTTGGGGTTTGAGGAGTAGTCTGAGGGTTTGTACAGAACTGGTTAGGCAGAGGGGACTGTCGAGAAAGTGACTGTCTGGAACTAGAAGCACAAAAGGGGGATGAATGAGAGGCAGGGGTCTGAGAAGGCTTTTCAGCCTCTCAGGGACAGACAGGGAAGGTCTAGGCAGTAGTTACCTAAATAGATAAATACAAATAAGAAATGAAATGAAAACAAGGAAAGTGCTTACCTCCTGCTTGTTGAAGGAAGAATGGAGGAAACTTGTTGGTGCTGGTGCTGATGCTGTCCCTGTGGTTGGTGTATAAAACTGATGTAGAGTCCCTGGAGAGTGTTGCTTGATGTGTACCTATAGCCAAAGAGTTAACAGTGGAAGAGAGAGGAGCAAAAGATTGATGGATTGAAGGATTCAAGAGTCAGATGTGAGAGAGGGGCCAAGGGTGGATAACAGATGCAAAAAACCATTATGAAGGCTGTCAATGCTGGAAATATCGCTGACGTCAGTTGACAGTTGACTGATGTCGATGGTTGGAAGGCAAGAAAAAGGCTAAAAATAGCCTTTCATCCATTTTCCCAACTACCGGGTCAGCGAGTCTAAATAAAAAATGGTCGAAGGTGATTAAAATGGATGAGAGGTTAAAGGGGAGAAGTTGGAATGGGGGTCTAAGAATTAATATTGGCCATGTGGGGAATGAAGGGAATCCAAAGAAGGGTATCCAAGGGTGGTGAGGTGGCAAAGGGAAAGAGAAAAGGAGTTTTGTTAATTTAAAATAGCTAATTATTTCAAATTAACAAGACATGGGTTAGGAGTGGTTAAGTGGACCAAGGGGGGAGTCGACCTAGGGAGTAGACACGATTTCGGTGTCTACATTTGCCCCTTTTTGTCTTGTTGGTTGTTCTGGGTGAACTGCAAGACAAAAATAGGAGTTGGTTGCCCCAGGTGTAGGATAAGGTTGATTTCATCTTGTTGGTTGTTCAGGTGAATTGTAAGACAAAAACAAGAGGGTTGGGTTGCCCTGATTATGGATGAGGTATTCCCCCTCAAAGTAGGAGTCGAGGGAAGGGAACCTAAAATCAAGTGCTGATTTGATAGAGAGTGGATGAAGATGGTGAAGATGGAGTGTGAACGCTGCAAAAGTTGTGATTTCATGTATACCACTTCACAAGATGGTTGGGTCAAATTGTCGCAGGTCGAGGGTCGAGGAGTGCCAAAATTGAAATAACCAGGCCCCAACATTTGGTCATCTGCTAATTGGGTTATTCAATCTAAGCTGAAGCTCTAATGGTCATCATGTTCCAGGTATCCCAAGCTTAAGAAGTGCTCCTAGAAACATGAAAATGTCACAAGTAGTGGGGATCAACCAGCTTGTGATCCTATACTTGTGAGGGTCAAAAATAGTCTGTGCACAATTTTGCTAATCAGTCATGGGGTAGCATACATGTAAAAACAACCAAGGCAAAGTCACCTTAGAAGTGGTTAGAGTCAGAGTAGATAGGCATGATCTCCATGGTCATTGGTTGAGGTGGATGGATGGATGAAAGAAAGTGGCCGAGCTAACCTCAGAACACTGAGTGCTGCCTACATAGCCCTTGTGGTTAGGGCCTCAGGCTAATGTAGTTCTCCCCAAAGGGAGGAAGGGTCAAAGTGGTCGATGGTCTTGGTTGAGGTCAAGGTCATGGTCAAAGCATTGGGCAAAGGAAATAATGGTTTTTCTATCAAGGAGATAAACAAACGAGGGTGGTCGAGCTAACCTCAAAAGATGGTCGTGTCATTTGAGTGCTGCCTACATAGCCCCGGTCTTAGGGCCTCAGACCAATGTAGTTCAGACAAAGAGACAAAATTAGTGATGATTAGTGTGGTCAAAGTGGTTGATATATTTCTCTTGGTCATGATGAAATGATGAAGGAGAAGATGATGTTGTAGCTTTTTCCATATTGTGTGATGGTGTATTCTGCAACATTGGTCGAGGGGTCTTTCATCCCTAACAATTTTCCACAGTCGTGATGGATGTATGCTAAAAATGAATTGAGGTCTATTTATGCTTTAGCAAGTATTGGTTTATGCTTCACATAAATTGTGTCAGGTTGATAGTTTCCATGTGTATTGGTGTCCATAGAAACTATGTGAAATGGACTAGGTTATGTCATTGGTCTGAAAATGTTTGATTGGTTTGGTTTGGGTTTGGGTTTGGTTGGATAGATAATGATTGGGTTGAATGCGTGACCAAAGTGTGTCAAAAGTGAAAGGCAAATTTCTATTTCATTGACAAGGACTAGAATGATGGCATAGGTAAGGGGTTGTTTAGAAATAAAAGACCCATTCATGCATTGCGTCGTTGACCAGTGGTTGTGTTAGAGAAGCAATCGAATCACTTGACGTTAAGTGAGCTCAAAATCCCTTGAGTATGCAGGGGTGATAGGTTTGATATGAGATGGAAGGGGGAACCCTTTTTGGCAGGAACAACTTTGCCCCTTTTATAGGTGACCCTGAGAATGACTATAGACAAGTCCATGACTCTAAAGTTTGTCAGTCAGTTTGTTTTTTTTTTTTTTGAAGGCAGACTGATCGATGCAGGAAGCCTGCGATGGGATGTTGTCTTGCTTTGTGGTCATGTCATGAAGCTAATCGATGTGGGACGCTTCAGAGATAGTGCTGTGTATGTAGCAAAATTTATGCATAGCCATCCTTCGAGGGAGTGGTCTATATTCTGATTTTTATGTTTTTGATTTGACTTTGGCCTAGCTGTCCTTCAAGGGAGCAGTCTAGTGAATATAGCAATGATGATGCAACTATCCTTCGAGGGAGCAGTCTACATTTATAGTTTTATGACCTTGGAATATGCATCCCATTTTGATTGATTTGTTGACTGGACTTTTGGTCATGGACTTGACTAAAGAGGTTTAGAGGGTTTCCCTTTTATTAGGATGAAGCGTTCATGCTTGACAAAAGGGTTAGGATTAAGGGTTGAAGGAGATAGGAATGACGGTGATAGGGAGTGCTCAAGGGATCAAGCTCAAGTTAAATGTCAAATGAATAATTACTTGACTAGCAGTGGACTGGTCAAAGATGCAAGACATAAAGGGGCTCAAGTTCTGACAAATCCTGACCCATGATTGTGTTATGATGAAAGGTCCAAGTTAATTGGGAGCAAACTTGCCCCATTTGCTTCATTCCAAATTAGTCACATGTTGATTGATGTTGAAGGAGTTGATAAATGTTTGGTCTAAGTTTGATTGAGGTTGGTTTGAACATTTGGTCAAAGATAGGTTGAATGTTTGGTCGAGGTCAGGCCGATGCTTGGTTGAGGCCTAGTCGAGGTTTAGGATTAAAAGAGTGATTGATATTTGGTCGAGACTGGGTTGAAAGGTTGGTCAAGGCTTGGATGAAAGTTGAATTCCCCCAGTGGCTAGGGAGAATGTTTGATATATTGGTCAAGGTTGATTGAGGCTTGGTGGCCAGATTAACCGTGTTGATGTCGAATAAGGGGGTGAAAGGTAGCGAAGGGACCCTAGTCTAGCATGGAGATCCTAATTTAGGTGATGAGGTTTGAGAAGCATGGGTTGGTGTTGATTTGTCAAAGGGGTGGTCAAGAGGATCCTTGATAAGAAGGGTATCCTTTCTCTATTGTTGATGAATGACAGCTTTAAGAGTGAAACAAAGCTCAGTGTCATGTCTCAGAGTGTGATGATAATGATAGATTTTAGAGTTGTCGAACCAAGATGGTCTTGATCTAAGAGTTGATGAGTGGGGTGGTGAGGAGGTTGAAGGTTTGTTGATGATTCAGTTGAGAAGAAAGGTGTCTTTCTCCAAGCATTGGTGAATGACAACCTTGAGGGCATAACAATGCTCAGTGTCATGCCTAGGCGTGCGATGATATGCACAAATCTGAGTGTCATCGAACCAGGGCAATTTTGGTCTGAGGGATTGATATGGCTTAAGAGGTAGGAGATTGATGTGAGAAGAGTGCAATAATTTCCATAACAACATGGTATAAGAACCTGCTAATGGGTCTGTGTGTCTTATTGCAGGAGGGGTTGATGACTTTGGTTTGAGAGGCATAAGAGGCATTGGTCGTACCATCATTTTCATGGGTGGTGTAACCACACGTGGAGATGGAACTTTGGTGGTGATAGGTGTTGGATGTTTTAGAGGAAATATATGTCTGATTGGTTGAGGGGACAATGGAGGCAACTTGTCCCTGTGAGGTATGGGAGTAGGAAGCACCCTTGTTAAAGTGGATGGATGTGGGCCCAAAATTGAAGGTAATGATGAAGGTGGGGGAGGAGTCCTCTGGTGTGGTTTAAAGGCATTCATTGGTTTGGGGTGAGGGACACTATTGTATGAGTTGAGGTTAGATATGGGTTTGGATTTGGATGTGGATGGAGGTGAGTGAGATGTAGCAATCTCAGGCAAAAGACAAGAGGAAACCGTGACTGGGTCTTCCTTGATCGAAATGGGTGAAGAGACTAGTTCTTCTCTTGGTGGAGAAGAAATAGGAGAGTGTGGCTCTGTAGTTGGATAGAGCGTAGGAATGGTCATGGTCTCGATGTGTGGTCTAGGCATGGGGAATGTATGATCCCCCATTGATGACAAAAAGGATGAGGGTGAGGCAACCGGTGTGGATGCCATCAAAGCATCCTCCAATATGAGCGAGGTCGATGGAGGATTATTAGGAGAAGAAAGTTCTTCACCATGTGGAAGAGGAATAGGGGAAGAAGGGTCTTCCACCTGTGAAGGAGGTTGGTCAGGGACAAGAGAAAAGACAGTGTCGACCATGTGTATATCATGGTCTTGAGGGTCATTGGTCATGGTTTGGACATTATTTTGAGTAGGCGGGTGATTAGGAAAGGGTTGTTTGAAGATGTCAACATTTTGGTTGGGTGTGGCATTTGGGTTATCCAAGATGAGATCCCCCTTATCTATCATGTCCTGGATGATGTTTTTGACGGTTTGACAGTTGTCTGTGTCATGGCCTTTGACACGGTGATAGTTTCAAAATTCATTCTCCCTGTACCATGCAAGGATAGGTGTTGAGGGGTCGAATTGATGTGGTCAGATTGAAGGGAGATTGAGGACCCCCTGCTTGATGAGTTTATCCAAGACAGAGGCATATGACTCTCCAATTGGAGTGAATTGATGTTGTATGGCTCGATGTTGAAAGTGTTTATTGATGTAGTCTGATGTTGAAAATTGAGGTTAGTTGGTTGAAGATGATGGTTTAAAGATGATAGTGTTTGCCGATCCCTTAGACTGAGAGTGGGTAGAAGAAGGTTTGGACAAAGAAGGGTCATTATATTTTGTGTTGTTATTACGCAATTTGACCTTATTTTCATTGATGGCATGGAGTTCAAGCTTTCTTTCCATGGTGAAAGCTTTGTCAAAACTGTGGAATGTCTAGATTCACAAGGTAGAAGAGATGTGCTTAGCACATGCTCAAGAAAAGAGCTCGATGAGCTCAGGTTGAGGCAAGGAGAAGGAGAGCTGGTTGATCAGGCCTCTCCAACGGGTGACAAAATCAACTATTGATTCATCGTCAAATTGCCTGATGGAATAGAGGTCTTTGATTGAGACTTGTTTGGTGATGTTGATAGAAAAATGGTCGAGGAATAATTGGGCAAGTTGAATGACAGAGAAGATATATTTTTTGGTAAGAGAGCTATACCAGTCTAGAGCAGGGCCAAAAAGAGATATGGGGAATCTGCGTAAAAGCAATGCATCATCATGGACTATGAGGTAATAGGCATGTATGAATGCCCGTAAGTGCTATCATGGGTCTTCCTTACTTTGGAAGTGAGTAAATTTGGGAAGCTCCCATTGGTTGGGGTATGGTCGGATGGGCACAGAAGGATGAATGGGTTCATTACAAATTTTCTCATATGACAGAGCATTGCTTGAACTAGAGATAGAGGTCTCGAGACTGGACATTTTATCCATCAGCATTTTGATTATGTCAGCTGACAGATTGGTAGGTGAGGCACCCCCTAGGTTGTAGGGTACCTGGAAGGTGGTCAAAGAGGTGTATGACGTACTTGGTTGCGCTTGTGTAGGTGCAACATATGGGTAGTACATCATAGGGATAGATGTCGTGGTCAAAGGGGCTTGTGTCATGAAGTTGGAGGACACAAGTTGACTAGATACCACCAGAGGTGGTTGAGTGGTGGCACTGGTAAAAGGATAGGTTGTTACTCCTGCGTGTATAGGTGTAAGAGTGGGCAAGGTCGGGACAACCAAGTTCTGGTATGGTGCTGAACTTGGTTGAATTACGTGAGGTTGAGGGGGTAATGACACCCCGATGGAGGCAGGTTCAAAAATAGATGGGGAGGTCAAACATTGCGTATTGGCCATGGTCAAGTGACTGGTCGAGACAATAGGTTGAGTCATGATGGGTTAGGTAGTGGGTGATGTCAATGTCATTGCTACTACACCTGAAAGGTCCCACATTTGGTTTCTTGCGAGATAGTTTTGGAGGGCTTTGACATTGAGGTCCAAGAATCTTTTGAAATCTTGGCCCCCTTCAAGGATAGTGGGAGTCTGAGTCAGGGTCGGTCGAGTAGGAGTTCTTTCAATCTCCAAGTGGAACTCGATTATAGGACTGGTTATGGACAGGGAAGATGGAAGCGGTTGATGCCTCACTTGGTTAAGAAGAGCCTTGCTTTGACTGCGTGTCCAAACCATTCAAGGCAAGAGGGGTCAAGTTTCAGAAACTATGTTTTTTCAGTTTTAGAAACTCAGAATGTGGTTTTGGTAGAAAAAGGGGTCGGGTTTCAGGATACTATTTTGAAAAAAGGGACTGTGACAGTGATCGATGTCAGTTGAAAAACCGATGTCAGTGATATCAGATGGCCAACGTTGGTCAGATAACTAATGCTGGCAAGAAGAGTTGCTGACGTCAGTGGTAAAACTGATGCCAATGACTGTGGTTTCTAGAAACTCAGAAGATTTGAGAGTTTTTGGAAAAAAATGAAGAAGAACGTCCTCACAAGCTCAAACAAGTAGATAAGAATAGAAAAATAGAGATGGAGACAGGCAGACCCTAAGCGTTAAATCCTAAGAATCAACTTTTAGAATCTTGTGGCTTGTGCCTTAAAGTGATGTTTGAGAGGTTGGCTATCAGAATGGGTCCTAGAAGAGGTAATCTATGGATGGTTTCAAGTTTGCGTAGGAACTCAAGAGTCTGGGTTAGGTTTGGTACGTGGCCTGGTGCTAAGGAGCAAGCTCCCCTCACTTCACGAGTCTAGTGATAAGCTAGTCTCACTTAGCCAAAATATACCTTGCCTAGAGATTATCCTCCACCAGAGAACAGAGTGGCCTTTCCCCTTGGTGGTGAAATCCAAGTAGGATTGCCAGGGAGGGGTAAGGTATCCACTGGGGGATGAAATCCTAGTCGGGCCTTGTCTTAGGTAAGTTTGATGTTTGATTTAGTGCAAGTGGTTTGGTTGTGTAACATCAAGTGGACTATGATTATTTCAATATGCGGTTATTAATTACTAAGTGTGCACTAAGAAATGCAAGAAAGCAGAAATGCAATGCAGTGTGTTTTAAGCCCCAAGTCGAAATGTTAAGTTGGAATGAAAACAAGTTGAGAAAGGGTTGAAGAATATGATTTTTGACTAGTCTAGAAATGCAAGAAAAGAAAGAAAAGTTCTTTTTAATCCTGCTTATGATGTCTTTTGGAAGATAGAAGAAAGAGGTGAAAAGGGAGAAACCTAATGCACCCTATATGAACAGAAAGAAAAGAACCCAAGGGAGATCTTAGGGTCCCACCGGGTGTGCCAGAATGTTTCTATGCTATTTTGCTTTCTACATTCAAAGAGAGAATAAGAAACTAAAAGAAATGGTCTAAGGCTTGATGTACCTGGATGAAGTCGTGTGCACCATAATCTAGATGATTGTGAGAACTCCTCTTTGGTTATGGAGGATGACACCTGAAAAGGAAAGAGCCTAAAACAAAGAAGGTGTTAGATGAGGAGATGGTGGGTTGCCAAGCAAAAGCTTGATCCCAAAAACAAAAGCTTGAGGGATGTCAACCCACTGATTAATAAAAAGATGTCTAATAAATAGCAAAATGATAAAGACTGAAAAGGAAATGGAAGCAAATACTTACCTGAATGATGCTATTGGTTTAGTCACAGTCACCGACGTCGGTGGTCCTACCGGCTTCAGTTGTCAAGGTCTGTCGACGTCGCTTTGTTTGCCGACGTCAGTTGGGGCGATGGTCTCTGTGGACATCATCGATTGGGGTAGTAGTTTATGGTTGGGTTTGTGGTCTGGTTTTGGTCTACAGAATGGACTAAGGCTTCATCTGAGGGTCTGAGGGTCTGTGTGGGATTTAGAGGGACTGTTTGGGGTTTGAGGAGTAGTCTGAGGGTTTGTGCAGAACTGGTTAGGCAAAGGGGACTATCGGGAAAGTGACTGGCTGGAACCAAAAGCACAAAAGGGGGATGAATGAGAGGCATGGGTCTGAGAAGGCTTTTCAGCCTCTCAGGGATAGATAGGGAAGGTCTAGGTAGTAATTACCTAAATAGATAAATACAGATAAGAAATGAAATGAAAACAAGGAAAGTTCTTACCTCCTGCTTACTGAAGGAAGAATGGAGGAAACTTGTTGGTGTTGGTGCTGATGCTGTCCCTATGGTTGGTGTAGAAAACTGATGCAGAGTCCCTGGAGAGTGTTGCTTGATGTGTACCTATTGCTAAAGAGTTATCAGTGGAAGAGAGAGGAGTGAAAGATTGACGGATTGAAGGATTCAAGAGTCAGATGTGAGAGAGGGGCCAAGGGTGGATAATGGATGTAGAAAACTGTTATGAAGGCTACAGACGCCGGTAATATCACTGACATCGATCGATAGTTGACCGACGTCGGTGGCTAGAAGGCAGGAAAAAGGCTAAAAATAGCCTTTCATCCATTTTCCCAACTACCGGGTCAGCGAGTCTGAAGAAAAAATGGTCGAAGGTGATCAAAATGAACGAGAGTTTAAAGGGGAGAATTTGGAATGGGGGTCTAAGCATTAATATTGGCCATGTGGGGAATGAAGGGAATCCAAAGAAGGGTATCCAAGGGTGGTGAGGTGGCAAGGGGAAAGAGAAAATGAGTTTTGTTAATTTAAAATAGATAATTATTTTAAATTAACAAGACATGGGTTAGGAGTGGTTAAGTGGACCAAAGGGGACCAAGGGGGGAGTCGACCTAGGGAGTAGACATGATTTCAGTGTCTACAGATTGATCCACTAATCTAATGCTAATACTAAATGGAAATAACCCATAAGGTCCACTAATATACTCTAATATAAATGAGCCATCCCTTATTGCAACATAGTCATTTATCTATATAGACATGTAGGTCCAATGATTTTAAAATTCCTCACACTACTACAGTGGTTACAAGCACCTAATGATGATTGGAGATGGCAATTGATATTTTGATAGACATGTCAACTCAACCATGCTATTACATAAATTGAATTGAAATTTTTTAGGAAAAGGTCATTGGGATTACTTCAAGATTTTCATTTAAATGCATTCTATGTAGTTAGGTGACATTCTTATTGAAGGATAATTTTTTATTATGTTTTTTCCTAATCCTAATGCATATGCCATGTTAATGATTTTTAGTTTTGTGGCACTCATCTCAACCAATTTTCTAATTGGAGCCATCTTAAAATTGAATGTGTTTGAAATTTCTAGTGGATTCACTAACTAAGCCATGCTATGTAATTGTAGTAGATACCCATGATCTGTTATGATGATATTATTACCTATTATGTCCTTGAAAGAATCAATACATGTCTACCATACTATGACTAATGTCATTATCCACTATGATATTAAAGTTCACCCATTTTTCACTTAGGTCTACAGTCTTTGTGTCTAATTGTGCTCACTATGTAAATAGTTCTACATTTTATTTGAATGTTTATGACCATGTTGTTGAGATAAAAAATTTATTTTATTTTTGAATTTTATTCATAATCCCATCTCTTCTTCTCAAATTATTGATAAGATGGATGGCAATCAAATTTAAGCTAGTGTCTTGATAACATCATCATAAGTGTGTCTTTTATTAGTAGGGTCATGCAATGTGGATGCTCCATGATTTTCCATTACTTATATTGGGATTGATATGAAATAATTTTATTTTGGCCATAATTAAGTGGGATTTATACATTTCAAATCATTATACTTACACAAATATTTGATGTATTTGTTGGACTACATAGACCATCCCAAGACTATAGAGTAGAATGGTGTTACCATGTGATGACATCCTAATAACTCAAATTCACAATGGATTTATTATTTATAAGAACAACCCTAGGATATTGGATCATTAGGATCATGAAACTTGGCAACATACCTCTCATCTGATCACTTAGAGGATTTGACTGTGTATGGAGTCCAATAGGGTAGTGAGTCACTAGGATTATGTCACTTGGAAACATCCCAGTTATCTATAAATTTTAATGATTCTAGGTGAATTTGAAATTATTAAGTTCTAAATAGTGGTGTAAATATGCCACCTAGATTTGGTAACTTCATTGAATAATTGGCTAGGTCTTGAATAAGTAGAAATTTGACATGTGGCTTTAAGAGAAATATAGAGAATTGGCTGTGTGTCAAAAATCCTATTTTGAATGGGTTAGGGGCACTAGGGGATGTGAAAAAATGTTGCATGGAATCATAAGTACTCTAGAAACATTTAGGAAAAGACAAATGGGCACAATCATAAATTTTGAATTAAAAATGGTTAAATTTTTATAAACAAATAGCTAAGGCAACAGATAAAAAATGACTAAGTATGAAATCTGAATGAAGGAATCATAGATTAAAATATTATCATAAATGGAAGCTTATTTTCTCTAGTTTAAATTTGTTTCATCCATTTTATTGAAAATTAACTAATTTAAAATCAAAATCATACAATCATTTGGCCAATTTAAATGAAATTTGAAACATTTAATCATGGAATAAGACTTTATAAGCTTGAAGTAGACCTAAAATCTATACATTAATTTTCCTATTTAAATCTTATATTTAACCAAATAAAATTCAAATATATTAAAAATACTCAATTTTAACTAATCATATAATAACCTAAAAATCAAGAAGATCTCAATTATACAAACCATCACAACCCTAAGGGAAAAGATCAAATAATAAAATAGGGCCCTCATTTTTAGTTTGAAAATGGGGTGTGTTGGTGAAGGAAATAACAAATGGTGACTCTTGATGGTATATAATATTGAGTATCTAAATAATATATAGTCTTCAATCCTTTCATCCAAACAATTATTTTTAGTTTTAAAATGATTACTTAAAGAAAAATAGAAAAATAAAATCACTAAATTTTGCCTCAATACATGGCATACTCAGCGATAATCCTACCAAATACCATATTTTTTTGTGATCAAGTGATTACTTAAATTTGTTTGCATACACACACACACAATAACTTAGATTTATATACATGATTATAACTTATATAAATGGAAATATTTAGCTATTTGGCATGGGGGGAATTGCATGATCAATACTTTGTTGCTATTAAGGCATGTATATCCCTTATAGAGATATATATGGTCCCTTCCTAAGGAATTTATCCATTTCCAAATAGGGTGGAAATCCTATGGTGGAGGTTTCCAAGATCACACTTTTGAAGGAGATATTTAGATTTTTTATTTTGACTCATTTATTTCTAAAGGATACCTTACTTTTTATTTTTGTGGAGTGTTGGGGACTAATCCATGAGTTCAAGGAAAACTAGAGTTCATGATTAGTTAAGATAAATCCAAAAAAGATAATACCACATTTTATTTATATGTTTCAATATAGTGTATAGATGTATTTAAATGAGAAAGAAAACCTTTCTAAATCAACACATAAAATCTCAAATTAGTGGACTTTACAAATCCAAAATTACATAAGAGAATTATACCAATTTATGGAAGTTATTCTAGCAAGGTTTTCACTCATGTTCTTGAGTTCCATTGTTGTTACTGATGAAACATGATTTTGATTTAATTTATTTGACTAAATAGGGAAACGCAAGGAACAAAGAGGACCAAAAAAAAAAAAGACAAGGGAACTAAAATATTAACAAGGGACGAGAAGGGAAAAAGGTAGAAAGTAAACAAGAAAGGAAAATAAAAATTATTTACAAAGTTTCTTTCAGGTAAGAGTATGTTTAAATTTAGTTACACACCTATGCTATATTATTTTGAGAATGTTTAAGGGACAAGTATTTACCCCTACTCAACACTCTAAGCTTATGGACACTATCCCAAAAATATTTATCAATATTCTTTTCATGAAAATTAATCAAATTATGATCATGAAACTCATAATGAACCTATGTTTAACTTGTACAAAGAATTTGGGATAAGTTAAATAGAATTCCTCAGCCCAAAAATTATACCATAGTGGGGGACATGAGTGGGTATTCTTACATGCTAGAAACAAATGAGAATCCAACCTAGTAGGGGCATATTATTTGTTGTAACTAATTCATAAATAAGTTATGAGTTATTTTATGATATAAATGAATGACATGGAACATCCTCTTCTTTATTACAAATTTTTGGATCACTTATTGGTTATTATTGGATTGTGATGGATACTCTAACCACATCTTCTTATTCATTTTTATCTCTAAAGAGGTATGGGATTAGTTCTTCACGTGCTAGAGACCTTTTGGATTTGTCATTAATGGATGACATGTGGAGAGATAGGATGAATAAGGTCATTCCCATCATTCATCTCCATTGGATTCTCTTATCAATTTGAACCATTGTGCTTATGATATTCTATTTATATCTTGACCATATATGTTGCTTTGTATATGGAATATGTTAGAATTGGGTAATCAAGGATGGTTATGGTGTCATTAAAGGAACTCATTAGTACCTTTTTTCATTTAAATCAAGCATAGAGAGGATTTATTATTTTTTGGGGGTTAAATGTTTTAGATTAAGGTAAAAATAGGTTTTTAAGGGGCCCCAAAACCCTTTACATCAGAAGAGAGATAAACCTTAAGCACTTCCAGAAAATAAAATAGCCTGGAACCTGCATAAGCAAGACCAGATAAACCAGGAATCTGAAAACAATAGACTAGTGCTAGACAAACAATAAAATTATTTTTTACAAGACTAAAGTTTCATATCTAGAGGGGGGACCAAAGGCTTAGACTTCTTCCTCTTTACTATTATCCAACCATCCTCTACCTTAGCTACCTCATCAACCCAGTCCTCAGAAGGCCATGATCCATGAAGTCCAGGGGGCATCGAAGCCTCAGCAAAATCCTTATGAGAACTAGCCAACTTCAGGTTCCTAGGAGAAACCTTCAAAAAAGGTGGAGGAACCACCACCTCCTCAGTAGTCAGTTCAGAGAGATCACATAATCCAATCTCTGTAGTACCTTCAATAGGATCAGTCTCCAGTGAAGTCACCTGATCCATCGATTCAGAATGGATACTCTTTTCATTCTCATTCTCTGAATCAGTCGAATCTTCATCAGGTTGTTTAGCAAAATAGTGTTCATGATTAGCTTCAGACCACTAAGAAGGTGAGCTTCTGGGTTTGGATTTCCCTGCAGTACACTGGGCTGCAATGTGCCCCGTCTAGTGACACTTTCTGCATCAAAAAGGTAAACCTTCAAAATCTAACATTTGCATCCAAGAACCCCTTGGGGAATCTAGACAAATCGCCTCAGGAAGGTCCTTAGAAACATCCACCTCAACCATAAGGCGAGCACAGGTCAAGCGGTAAATCCTCTTAGTTTCATCATCCTCAAATAAAAACTCCCCTATAGCATTACCGATGGTTTTAAACACCGCTTATTGCCATAAATGTATTGGTAAATTAGGGAGCCGAACCCAGACAGGGATCTTATTGAAGGTTTCCATGAGAGGGTTGAAATCCTTATGCCACCATTTGGCCATAAGAGGGTATTTACCTTGCAATAAAAGATTACTATTGAACAGAATAGTCTTCCTGTCCTTAGGGATTTGGAATAAAGCTATAAAAAAACCTTTAACACAAGGGTATATTTCAACATCTACATCAATCAGTGGCAGCCAGGTATTGGAGATCTAGCCATGTAGATCAGCTAGAGATGGCCAACAGCCATGAAATCTACAAATAGCCCCATACTTTGAAAAATAATCTACCCAATTAAAGATTACTTCAATAGTTTTAGGATCTAGATTAACCCTAATGGGATTTAGAACACTTACTGGTGAAACGCAGTATCTCCCAGAAAAGCTTGATGTTTTGCATCTTGTATTTCAGCTTCCATTCCCACTTTGACATTTGGGGGTTAAATGTTATTAATCTTCCATTCCCACTTTGACCACATATATTATAGGGAATAACATAAGGAAACCATCTATAATTTTTTCAAAGGTGAGGCTAAATTAAGGGGGATGATAATTAATCTTGATTTATTCCAACTCAATCCTCTCAAGGGATAAACCTACCTCTTATTGGTTTTATTTCCCTATGTGGAAGAAGTCCAACTCAACAGTACTTTATTCCTCCATTTCATTTCCTTCTAAAGATTCAAAGAAATTTAAACTATTTCCATAGAGATTCTCATTATCTTGGATAATATTTTTAGATATATGAGTAGGAGTGTATGAGAAGGATGTTTTATATGCATAATATGCATCTTTCTCATCTAACTATTCCATCTCCTCAAAATTTTATTCTAGCTTAGTGTAAGATTATTAGAGCTATTTTTCTTCATTTTGTGTGGGAATATCTTCATCAATTTTATTTTCAAATGCTAATTTATTTTCAATAGTTGTCACTCCTCCATATTCATAGTCATCAATTCCACTATTTTATCCTTAAAAGTATAGATCAATCTTGTGAAATGAGATGTTCTTATCATGAAATATTAGCTCTACATTAGTAGTGTATCTAGGTTCATAGACTCCTAATGGTTAAATAGGATATTTATATGCATATCTTGGGTTGAGAATTATCTATAGGTGTTCTCCTACAACAAGTGGCATGTAATTAGTAAAAACATAAAAAGAGGCTAAATAACTAACACTATGAAAAATAACTTGTTGATTATAACATGAAGTACTATGATTATATGTGTTAAAATCATCAAGGTTCTCATTAATTATTTGGAAATTGGCTTACCCACAAGGTAGAGACAACATCTTATTATAGTGCATAAATTGGTCTAGAATGCATAAATTGGTTCATAAGATGTCTTATAATAAATTAGGTTAAAGGATCATGGGTGTAAACAACTAGTTATTCAAATGTGTTTATAGGTTTAGTGTCATAACCATGGGGTGTTGTTTTCTACTATATTCTGCAATATTTTTTGTAAGACAATGCTAAGGATGTGAGAGAAGATGGAGTCCTAAAAATTATCATCATAGTTAGAGGATATAATACATTTAGATATACTGTAATAGTTGTATCCTATAATTTTTGGGAAAGGATCCCTCAAACTATTATATAACTAATGGAACCTATGGTTGAATGTAATAATTAACTCATTATGCTCTTTGCATGCTATGGAAAACTAATCAAAAAAGATAGAGGGATCCATGGGCACACTAAAATGGTTGAGAAAAAAATTATTAAAGATGACCCAAGTGGTTATTCACCCCTTTCGTATACCAAGTTATCAGGAATAGGTCATCTAATCTAGTGAATGAGGGAATAGATGAAAATCCACATCCTTATGTTGAATCTAACTTCTAATAATGACCTATTTAAAAACATGGACATGTTCTTTAATAGTCTTGAACTCACCAATGATATACTTTGAACATATGTTTTTGGATTTATTGGGAATTTCATGGGAAGGTCCTATAACATTCATAAGATAGTTACATCCTTCTATCCAATTTAATCCCAATATATGGCTTAGATAATTAGCTTTTCTAGTCTAAGATTATGGAAATAACTAAGCCTAGTTCCTAATAAAAAGATAAATACTAAGAACTATATTTTAGTCCCTTCTTCTAGTGAAATTTATGTTGATGGTAATTTTTACATGGGCAAGAACAACTAGGTTGTAGTGGTTTTGATGCACAAGAGCCTCGCTTTCAAGGATATCCTAATAAATCCCCAAGGTTTTTTGTATATGGTCTATGTGAACTGATGTTCACTCAGTGGCTCATTATGACCATTATAATTCAAGGGACCTTTTTTGGTTAATCTTGAGTATTTCATAAAAGTATATGCATATTAAACTCATAGCTAATGCTGACATAATGAACACATAAATATTTAGCCATAGACATAAACAACTAATTAATATATATATATATATATACATATATATATGTATATATATATACATATATATATATATATATATATATGTACGTATGTATATATATATATATATATGTATATATATATACATATGTATATATATACATATATATATATATGTATATATATGTATATATGTATATATATACACACACACACACACATATATATATGTATATGTATATATATACTTATGTATATATGTATGTATATATATATATATATATATATATATATATATATATATATGTTGCATGGATTCAATAGTGCATAAGTAGTAATAGACAAGGTTAGAAATAAAGATAAAACCTTAAGATAGGATTTCACATATTTTAAAATAACAAAGCTATTATAAAAACAAAAGAGATAAGGGTAATGAGAAAAGAAGAAAGAGTTTGGTTTCTAATGGATCTAGTTAGTTCCTATTGAGTAGACAAATCCTCGAAGAACCTATTCCTTAGCTAATCCATACCTATAATAGGTCCAACTAAAGGATGGTTCAATAGTTTGAGAGAGATAATAGTAATGTAAAAGAATAAAATAGAGCCATTATATTCCATGCATAGGCTTAATCTATTAGTTAACATTGAATTTATATAAATATATTTTGTTTAATAAATAAATAGAGATTCATCCAATACTCAATCAAATTATATATATGGATTATAAACAACCTTGAATCAAAAATACTAACATAGAAAAGAGGAAAATACATGAAAACAAGTGACTGATCCATTACACTAATGCTAAGACTAAAAAGATCTAGCCTGTCTAGTCCAATAATCTAATCTAATATAAGGAATCAAACCCATTATAACTAATATTATATATAAATTCAAGTTTAAGGAGCTTAAAATTCATCCCATTACTAGTATAGTTAAAAGCATTCATTGATGATTGGAGATGGAAGTTGAGATTATAACATACATGCCAGCTTGACCATGATCTTACAAAAATTGAATTTAACTGTAGTAATTTAAGGTCATTAGGATTAGTTTTAGATTACCATTTAAACATGTTTTTTTAGTTAGATTCCATTAATTTTAAAGGGTAAAATTTCCTTATGCTATTTACTTGATTACAATGTGCATGTCATGCTAATGATTTTATTATTTTCACCATTCCTCTCAACTACTTTGCTAATTGGATCCATACTGTAGTTAAATGCATCTAATTTTTTTTTTGTAGATTTTCCCACTATTCCATTCATTTTAGTTTTAATAGATTCTCATGGCCTCTCAAGATGATTATTTTATCTATTATGTGTTTGTCATGATATAACTGTGTTCACCACACTATGACTAATGTCCTTAGCCACTATCATATTAAAGTCCTTCAGTTTTTAACTTAGGTTTGTAGTCTTTGTGTTTAATTTGAATCAGTCTGCCAACTATTCTACATTTATATGTGTTTTTTATGACCACATTGTTGAGATGCAACTTGATTTTTTTGTTTAATTGAACACATAATCTTGTCTCTTATTCTAATAGTTTAATGGGATGGACGACCATTATATTTAAGCTAATGTCTTATTGACATCATCACTAACATGTCATAAATTATCAAGGTCATAACACATGGTTGATTCACACTCTTTTACTATTTGGCTTGGGCTTGATATGCACTAATTATATTTTGGTTGAGGTGAAGCAAGATTTCACCATGTGGCATTATCCCACGTACCTAAATCTTTAATGTATTTGTTGGACTACATGGACTACCTTGACACTATGGAATAGTGGGATGTTGACATGTGGTGATATCCCATTAATCCATAGGCATGAGGTATTTCATATTTATATGGATTACCTTAGAATAGTGGGTCACGAAGATCATGTCACTTGGTAGCATCCTACTTATTTTTTCACCTGGAGGATTTCATTGTCTATGAAGTCACCTAGGGAATCAAGTCACTAGGATCATGACACTTGGTATCATCCAAAAAATTTAGATATTTTAAGTCATGGGAAATTTTTTAATCCTTAAGTCCCATGTTGTAGTGAAAATATCCCATGTGGATTTGAGAAATTTATTTAGTAATCATCTAAGTCTTAAATAAGTAGAAATTTGAAACATGGATCTGGGAGGAAATTTGAGAATTATTTATTTGATAAAAAACCTATTTTTAATGGGTTATAGCCACCAAAGGTTGTAAAAAAGTTCCATGTGACATCAAAAAAACACTAGGCACCTACAATACAAGACAAAGGGTCATAATCAATAATTTTGAATTAAAATAACTACATTTTCAAAAATAAACTGAGATAAAAGCCTAAATATGAATAATTATGAAATATGAAAGAAGGAATGAAAGTTAAAAAAAATAGCAAAAAAATAATCCCATATTCACTAGTTTAAAACTGATTCATCTATTTAATTGAAAATTGAGGAAGTTAAAATGGAAAGCATGTAAACAATTGGACAAACTAAATGAAATTTGAAGCATTTAATCATAAAATAAGGCTTCATAGTCTTGAATTAGACCCACAAGTTAGACGTTGATGTTCCTAGATAAAATCTTGGATTAAATAAAGTAAAACTAAAAGAAATTATAAATAAGCATGCTAAGTCACTTTCAACTAATCATCTTGGAAAATACAAATCAATAAGAACTCAATTAAATAGGCCATACCAAACCAAAGGGAAAATATTAGATAATAAAAGACAATCCCCATTTTTAGTTTAAGGATGGGACATGTTAATGAATGTAACAACACTATTTTTGGTCTCATGGATGTTATCTATCTATCTATCTATCTATCTATCTATCTATCTATCTATCTATCTATCTACCTATCTATCTTAAATCCACTATTAAAAATAAATATAATATTTCATATTTATTGATCATATTATATGTTATGGTTTATGCCCTATGTTTTGTTGAGCCTATATTCTTCTTCCATTTAATTGGTGAAGTGTTGGTATTGGTTTGGATCATGAAAATTTTCATGTTTTCCAATTGTTTTATGATAATATTTAATTTTTTTATATATAAAGGCCCCGTCAACCCCAAACATCTCTCTAAAAAAATTCAAAAACAAATATTTACAATTTGAAGATACTACGAAGATGTTTGGTACCATAAATCATTGTCGAGACCACATAGTATGTATTTAGTTATATGATGCAACATTATAATTTAAGTCATTTTAACTCCATATAAAATTAATATTTTATATAAATAAACATTCAAATTAATCTATGTTATCGTATATTATTTATAATACTTGATTTTGATTCATGGAATTGGATTTGTAATTGATTTAGCATTAAGGGTTTATTGAATTTAAGCACTAGGTTGTTAAAGTGTCTAAGTATAATAAAGTAGGGTATAAAATATGTAATAATTATATCCACTAATTTGTGAAAGAATAGGTCTAGTCTGATATTTCTAATAATAGCAATGAATGACATAAATAATTACTTAGCTTAAAACTGGCTAAGATGAAGGATTTAAAAGTTGAAAAATGGTACAAGAGTTGATTTGAGTGTTGAAAATAGGATCCAAGTGTTATAACCCTCTTATATAATAGTTATATACCTTGGATAGTATTTATTTAGTGATATTGTCCATTTTTTGTGATATTTGATTTATGTAAAAACTAATATATACTTTTAGGAGCCCCTATGTATAAGTCTACTAAACATATTCTTGTAGGTATAAACCTTGTTTCATTATCTATGACCTGTTATTGTGAGTAAAAACCTTGATTCATTATCTATGACCTATTTTGACTAATTTTGTATGCAAAACCTAGACCTCCATGTGATTATGGTATTATATTATCACAACTAGCAAAAGTTTTATATTAGTTGGGTAGCTTGGACATCCTTAAGAACCAATTGTGATGAAATTTGCCTACATACCGATACTCAAAGGAGGAATTAAGCCGAATGTAATTCTCCCCATGTATGTGCTAGTGAAAATATAGGTGAAGATAGTATTAATTCTAGTTTGAGTGATTTGATTGAGGCTTGATACTGTAAATCTATGTGTTTTGATCTTAGGATGGTTGTAGATGACTTTATGTAAAAAAGGGGCATAATAGGGATTAATAACCTTGAATATACATAACTCATTTTAATCTCATTTGTTTG
Organism: Torreya grandis; assembly: GCA_037957365.1. Classification (NCBI taxonomy): domain Eukaryota; kingdom Viridiplantae; phylum Streptophyta; class Pinopsida; order Cupressales; family Taxaceae; genus Torreya; species Torreya grandis. The sequence continues at coordinate 1,400,183 of JARHVA010002488.1, forward strand.
TATTTGCATCTGATTTCCATCTAGTGAATAAAGGACTAAAATTCATGTATATATATTGATCTAGTGTTTGTGAAAGGTTTAAAATAGGTTTAGGCCAATCCTATGTGTCTTTAGGATTGAAAAGATGCCTAAAAAGAGGGAAAAGGATAATAATGCCCAACTAGAACACTAACATGAGGCACTAATATCTAGTTATCAAACTAATGTCTAGGTCACAAAACATGAGGCACTAGGGGATTAGATGCCTAATGAAGGGTCTGATACTTGTTTTTATATTTCTAAGGATGCATAAGGCCAACAAAAAATCTAGATAAGAATTTAAATAGGATATAAAATAGGTTTAGGGTTAAGCTATGGCTGATTTGTCTCAAGTAACACTCTTAGCACTCAAGTGACATTTTAGATGAATACATTCCCCCACTTTAAATCTAAAAAAGTAGTAAATTGAAATGACTAGGATAAATGGAAAAAATATACATAGAATTACCTAAGAGGTGAACCCCTTGAATTTGGATATGAGTAAGTGAAGGGCATTCCATTGCATGTCCTACAAGTGAAATGTACATATATTAGTCCCTAATTAAGAGATATATAAATCAAATATAAAATTTATTAAATAGATAAGATAGAGGAAAATAATGAATACACCTCAATGGGTACATGAACTAATTCATGAAATTGGTAACATACTATGTGAGTGTGTAGCTAGTGATCAATCGATGAATAACTTGGACTATGTTCAATGGATTGCTCAATCCCCATGTGTGTGTGTCTCAATAACTCAAGTAGATTCTGAATCCATAATTTCCCACTATTTTTTGGTGGATCATAAACTATGGATATCTTATATTGGAATGATGTTGTATCTTAGCCTATTATGTAGGTGGCTCAAGAACTCAAGTAGACTATGACTTTATCATTTCCTATCCATGTGTAGTAGATGCATATGTAACTAAATTATTCAATGTAAGTGAAGTTGTATGACCATAATTTAAATTGTATATAATGTTTTTGTGGCCACTTTAGAACTTTTAAATGAAAATTAACCTAGGTGCCTCTCAGGCACTCATGTTTATATATCAAGGACTACTTGATAATTCCAACAACTATAAGCAGAGTAAGGCATAAAATCTAATATAAAATAGTGAAAATGGTGTCTATATTAATAAAGTATATAATTACATGGATTTTTTCATTCCATCTAATCAACTAGTGCAAAAGTGAGCACACTAAAAAAATGTGTCACACACATGCCCCCAAATCTGATATTTTAGCATATAGATTTTGGATTGATTTGTAATAATTTGTATCTAAGTATATAGAACTAAAATGGGAGTGGTAATGTCATGTATTATTCCCCTAATATGATTAAACTAGTATTATTTTATATAAAACCAAGAAAAAACTAATAATTTGTAACTGAATCTATGTAATCATAGATTACACCTAGTACACTTTTCTAGCAAATATAGATTTTCCTATTTTAGGGATACTAGACAATAGTGCCATACCTTAGATAGTAACATTGTGGTGCCAGTATCCATTTTTTGTTCTAGGTTCTAACTATGCCATTCTTTTTTCAAAACTAACTTTGATCTTTGTCTACCTATTTTCTAGTTTTATTGAAACTAAGCTCTATATTGTACACCTATGTGATAAAAACTATAATATGAGTGAATTTAGATGGTATGATCTCTATGGAAAACATATATGAATTCCCCCTCTTTTTAGGGGATTTATTGAATCTATGATATATTTATCCAAAAAAAAATTGTGTGGTATGTGTTAGCCTGAGCATATATGATATCCACATAATAGATTAATATAATGTGTATACATGACATCAAAATGTAAGATAATATGATCATAAAATGGTAATTTACAATGCATGTTATATATAATGCACAAGGATATCAAGATAGATATAAAAATGTAATCATGTATATGGATAGAAAATATAAGTAATAAATTGAGTAACTACTTGGGGTATGGGGCATGATGTCCATCAAGGTACCCATGGAGGAAAGGGAGATGCATGAGGTCCATCATGGAATATAAAATTAGAGTGTGTAGAAATAAATATACAAGTTTCATGGCCATGATGCAAGCATGAAAGCATACATATAACACACATGATGCATGAAAAGTAGGCCAAGCAGCCAGACTACAAGGGACATAGGCACATGTCACTAAATCTAAGAAATCAAGACAGACAAGTACATGTTCAAATGTCCACATAAAAAAATAATTAAGATGACATAAATCCACATGGAAGGACATTTTAAAATGTCTACATATATAATTAAGAAGGAACATACAAGGACATGGGCACATGTCCAAAGCAAACATATAATGGAAGGAAGTGGCATAGAGTTATACAATAATGGCATATTAAAATTCCCATGAATAGATTTAGAAGCATAAAAACATAAACAAGTCTAAATGAGTAAAGCTAGAGATAAAAATATGCATGAGAATGTGGTAAAAATTTATATAAGATCAAAGATGTACATAAAATGACTCAAAATTACTAGTAGTTGATATAAAATCTATGTAGTGTAGGATGATCAATATCAGCATATAAATAATGCTAAATCTATGATACAGAGTAGGGAAAATTTAACTTGGCAATTAGAACTATGTATAAGATACCTCAAAATGGGTTAATCTATGAAATGATGAACTTATGTATGTGGCCCTAGTAGGTAGATAGTAGAAAATATATAACTATATGGTAGACTTGGGTAATGTAAGCATTCATAATCATTAAAAAATAAAAAGTGAAGCATGTTTGTTAGATAAAACTGATTATACTAACATAGATAACATATGTAGTACCTGGAAAGTATAAAAAATGTAAACATAAGAATGCATACAATCTATAATTTGTATTTTTAGCAAATATTTGAATTTTTTATGTTTTTGACATATTATAGTACTTTTTTATTTTTTGGATATAAGTTCTGTACAAGCAACGTGATAATTAAACTATATACAAAGAGAAAGAATAAAGGAATTTATGTCCATGTAAATTTTATAAATAAATTAGATAAAGTATAAATGAAGTGTAATGTTTCTATATACCTAAGATCACATCCATAGGATGTGGATAATCAAATGATGGATCAGTGGGAGGTCATCCAATGTCAGATATTGAATCTACCCAAACTCAAATAAATCATCATCATCATGATCATCTTGCCTTGATGTTTATATAAGAATAATATTACCATTGTAATTAGTCTAGATTATATGCATTAGAATAACATGTTTCTCTACTATGTAAAAAGACTCCCATGTAGTCCTAGGGTAAACCACATTAGACCATAGGGTGTCTATACTAAATCTATTATTCTCATATAAACCTTCATGTAAAAGGTGTATTATGTGTCCCTTGTGACTAAAATTCAAGCATCTATATATACAATGAACTATGGCATCCATTTCCTACAACCATGTGATACGAAGTATAGCCTATATATATTGTGCCTATGATCATGATGAAGAGTAACATGTTGGCCACCTTTGGGACACATTCAATTGATAGAGTGATATGTCCTATGAAATCCTAAAAATATATAACATGATGTATCTTAGTATCCTAATGTCTAATGTGTTGTAATAATGCCAACATGAAAGTGTTGGGATAGTGACATGAGGGATGTATTAGTCCTAAATGAAAACTCATATAGTCAATGGATCATTCCATAAATATCTATGTTAGTGAATATTTTTTTGTAGTGCCTATACTAGTGGAGGTGGAGGATGTGTAATCTGAATAGTGCCTCAATCGTTAAACTTATCCAAATATTACTATAATGTTTATCATTTATCTATATCAAAGCTTGTAATATTGTGAAAATTATAAAAGGATCTACCATATTGATATGATAATATGGTGATGGATTTGTGATGAAGTATGGGTAATTCCATCAATCCTATGTCAAGTAATATCTATATAATTTGATGTGTATGTCATGTGACTACCTTCTTAAATTTGTATAATAGGGTTAATATCTATAGATATAACCATATGTATTGATTGTATGGATGAATTTACTCCAACTATAATTGAGTGGATGGGCCTGTAGATGTAGGATTATAAACTAGTGATGCTGCATTTGTGGGAAAAGGCATGAGTAACTTAGAATAATATATATCCTCTTCAATTCTAAATGGTGTAAATTTAAATACACATAAGTAATATTCATTATGAATGGTTGTTGGACATCCTTTATTGATTTGTAGGTTGTTTTTTTGAAACTAAACATACTCATCATTCACTCTATTGTGTAGGGCATGCACTTATCACCCAATATTATTCACTCCTTACCTTTAATTTTCTCAAAGTCATGTACACAATTCCCATACCATATCTAAGAATTTTACACACTGATCCTATTCACTCCACATTGTGCACTCATTATTGTGAAATTCATAACTCATAGTACTATACATAACATAAGTCTTGTCGTAAGCTCATCAAATTTTTTGCCCTTCACATATATATTTTAGTACACCTCATAGTCTTACACCATATCTCATAACCCCATGTGCTTACATTACTATTGGACTCTACAACACATCCATGTATTGCCTTGCATAATATACATGCTTCAAGGGGCTCACCAACCATCATATATCTTAGAAGATAAACTAATGCAACTATCTTCTAAGTAGCTGACAATGGTCATAACTGCTCTTGTATTCTAATTGTTTGAATCTATAACATTAACATCTAGCCAATGGTCAATGCTCCACACAATCATAACTTAAATATGATTTTATACATATCTACTGTATAAAACATGCATTGTAACACATTGTACATGTTTTTCATACTATCTGTTAATGAATAAAAGTTAGATTTCCCACAAGTAAGACTTCTTATCTATTGAATGCATTTATTTATTTCTTTCTAAATTATCTTTTCCCATTCATTCTATATAAATAAAACTTATTTATCACCTACAAGCTTGCTCTTAGGGCCCATGGTGCGTACATTGGAATTAGAGATAAAAATATCTATTCATTTCTATGCATGTAAACACATGAGTGCAACTCAAGAAGGAAGTTTTATCAATCAATATTATTTCATAATATCTAGAATAATTTCATATGAAAAGTAAGATGGATAACATCTAGAAGTAACTTGAGGTAGCCCTTAAGGTATAAAATTTCATCACCAATGCACTAGAGGTATAACACAACAAATGTTTTATCCACTTTCATGAATTTAGGTTATATTTCAATACAATACCTTCTACCACACCTCCACAATTCACTCAATAATGGTTTCAGAAACAAACCCCCTTCAAATTTTAATTCAATATTAACATCCATCTATTTGAAGGAAAGATCAACACCATATAATTGGATACATAGATTTGATAACTTGAGGCATAATTCTCAGTCTATTTTTTCACTGACACTAAAAAAATAACCTTCATAGTACTAAGATGTCCATATCAATCATTCACAAGTGGGAGAGATTTAGCACATAATGCACACAAGAGTATGTTCCAGTTAAATCCTAGAAGATATTTTTCATTTCATTTAAGTAGGACTAATACCCTGTGCCACTTTGAATATGAATACATCAAGTTTCAAAAAATTCACCAACACAGAGACTAGTCCATGGAAGACTCAATTAGCATTTTTCATGACTACTCTGTGCAACTATATTATAGATTAATTGAATAACATAATATTTTAAAGTACATCAGTGGCCTCTCACCTCTTATCCATGTGAATATGGTGTTATTAACTTTTGACAGTTTAGGTCAAGCATATCACAATGTTTTAAAGATCTAACCCAAAGCAAAGATGAAGTAGTGTGTCACCTTTTCATCCAATGTAGCATTCAAGGCACATATTTCACACAACTCCATAAAATAACCTTCTATGTAGAATCAACAATACACTTATCATAAAGAAGAGCAACACCAAAATACTTCTCAAGTCTTGAAGGCTCTAACACTTTCTACTTCTAACAAAGGTAAGAAGAAGAAGTTTGGTGATAAGTGGTGTCGTTTCCATCTATAATCCACTCATGATGGTTTTGAATACCATTTTTAATAATCTCTAATCACATAATATACATCAATACCCACATCAATGGATGACACTAATCCATATGCCTCTTTTTTGAGTACTAGCACCACTACGATCGACATCTATAAAGAGAATGAACATCTCTTTCACACCAAATTATGGATGAAGTGGAAACCTCTCCATGTCATCATTTATAGTGTAATTGATAATAACATCATCATTAAATCCACATCTTAACACCTTAGTCTTACCAATATTATAAATCTAAATCTATACTCTTTAAGGTGGCTTTAGCAGGTGAAATATATATAGGTTTGGTGGAGATGCACTTTTTAGTACAACATCAATCCTATGGAGGATAATGTAACTTTATACATTTCATATCTAGAGGTATTTGACATCCTATTTGGGAAACCATACTTATATGACTATAAATATACATATCAAGCCAAGCCACAATATTGGACTATTCATGTGCAATATCACTTCTACAACCTTTTTGAGTTAATACCCATAACTAAAGTCACTTTGATATTTAACAAGAAATTTTTAAAGCTCATCTCACATGCATATAATTTTAGGTTACTCATGTTCCACCATAATACACTTGTGAAATTGAGTCTGAATCACACCCTAGTAGTTTTACCACTTTCACATCATCAAAACAATAATAACTTGATAAGTTATTGGATCGGAGTAATGAAGTATTCACAAAACCTTAAGGTATTAAAACACACTATGTAGTAAATCATTTCATTGATTTGGTTCATGGATGCCATCTTCCAAATAATCCTCTCTATCATAGATCAGTTTTGGAGAATGATGAAGTCTAGATTTAGATTCAAGATATTCTTCATTAGGGAAAGATAATGCCTAGCTCTTCACTTTTTGAGGATCTAATTATCATTTTACCCAATAATGATGGGTCCTTGTGAATCTACATATATTATCATCCACTCAATGAAATGAGTGAATAATTAGTACCCATTTTCATGCATTAAATACCTTCTATATTAACTCTAAGGTGCACAATACTTCATGAAGATCAATTTCAAGTTAGGTTATTATTAGGTTCTAGTTTATCCAAAAAACATATGTAAAATAACATTCAAGACATTATAAGGATTTTACCAATTATTTATCATTCATTTTGGCCTTAATAATACACCAACCACTTTCATGCACTTGATGGATGATCTATTTAGGTCATTCCTAAAATATTTCATCATCATCTACTTGGATGGCATTATCATCTTCATTAAGTCTTGTGATGAGAATATGGAGTAAATCTAATGTATCTTAGACACTTTGTGCTAATACAAGTTAAAATCCAAATTAACAAAGTGTATATTTGGTACCATGTATATCTAATACGTAGGGTAAATTATTGATCTCATTTCCATCAAAGTAGTATAGCAAAGATAAAAGTTATCCAATATTTGTTGCTTTTATGAAATATCATATAATTTAGTATTTTTCTTGGACTTGATAATTTATAACTTAGGTTCATCCTTGGTCTTGTACATCTCTTGGACTTTTAGCTAGTTCACATGCACCAAAGCCAATTTTCACTAGACACATGCAAAATTATGTTATTTTGAGGACCTTAAATAATGCCTCTATGTAAATATTATTCTTATAATAGCTAATATTTTACAAAACTTTAAAATACACACTAATGTGTTTGACTACACATATATTGTAGTGCTCATGCATCATGGACATCTAGTTACATACCATTCTAGGATGTTCATGATAATCTCTGATAAATTAAACATGCGTATAATAGGGATATCCAAAGTTATACTATCCAAAATCCAATCTAGACATGTCTTGGGTTTCAATATTTAGTACCTATCAACATATCCTACCATTCACCATTTGGTAATGATTCACATGCATAAGAATGGGAATCACACAAAGTTCAAAAGTTTTTATGCCACATCTAGTCTATTCACTAATAGGTTTAGTAAATTATCTCTCAAACTCAAACTAAGTATAAGGAACACCATGACACACATTGCACACCTTATAAATTATGAGTTGGTGATAAATTCTAGTCACAAATTCTGAAATATCACTTCAAAAGTCCACACTATAATATTAAGCCTCTATGGTATGGTCCTTACACCATTTTTCATGTAGTTGGTGAGAATAGCTTCATTATTGATCTACCTCCATACTTGGGCATGCACATAGTCTTCAACATGGAACTTCTCAAGACTTATACTCTTCCACTTCTTGAGTTAGAAGTGATAAAACATCCTTATTATTTCAATACTAAAAACTTCCATCCCATGAATAAGGACTAGGTCATCAAAGAGATAGACACAAACCTGCCATGGATCACATCCACTTTTCTAAGTGGTCAAGGTTGGTTAATATCTTGATTAAGACAAGTGGTTAACTTCACTACAAATTGAGGTGTAGTTTTTGAAATTATTCACTAATGCAATGGATATCATTTTTCTTAAAGGAAGGGAAAATGATCCATGCATAGTTTTTACATAGTTGAGCTTAAACCTCATTCACTCTACTACATAGGGTGCACACCTTTCACCTAGTTTCTTAGATTTTTCTCAAATTCATATGCACAAGTCTTGTCCCATATCATAGACTTATATGCACTAACCCCCATGCATTATACATGACACACTCATTAATATACACTAAAAAATTAATATTCCCCCATGCTACATAATTCTTGCACTAATCTCACCAACTTTTACACCCTTCACATCTATATTTTAGTACACCTCACAGTCTCATGTTGTAACTCACAACCCTACACAACTAGTTAAATCTTAGACTCCACCACAAATCCATGTGTCACCTTGCCTCAGACACATGATTTAAGGGGTTCACAAACCATCTTATATTCTATAATATGAACCAACACAATCATATTCTTATTAACTAATAATACTTGTAATTGATATTGTATTCTAAATGTATAATAATATAATATACACATCTAGCTAATGATAGATGCTTGGCATAGTCATAACATAAATAGTACACTACATGTATCTACTTTGTAAAACATGCATTATATTTCATTATACCAATTTTCCTCAATTTATGTTAATGAATAAAATTTTATTTCATAAAAGTAAGACTTATTCTCCATTGAATGTGTTTATTTGTTTGTTTTTGAATTATCTTTTCCCATTCATGTCGTACAACCAAAACTCAATTATCCACTACACACTTGGTCCTAGGATCCATGGTATGGATCATGTGTGGTGGATTGTTAATTTGTATCAAAGTTTAAGATATCTACTACTTATGAATTAAAAAGTAAAAATAACTATGATGTGAGGATCCCATTATCTGTTATGGGAAACGATAATTGTGTTGTAAGAGGGTCCTCCTCCATCTTGGGTAAATGTGATTATGTTGTAGGAGGATATTAAATGTGTGTAGGAATTGTGGTGTTATATCCCCAACCTAATATTTATGTAGTTTCTCTATCATAATCTTGTGAGGTGGGGAATATATGATAACACGAGGTGTCCCATCTAAATATGTACTTGGGGTGGTATGCTTAGTGACTCTACAATATCTGAAAGCTTTACTATTTATTGAACAAGTGTATAAGCATCCAAAATGTAAAAACATGATGCATATATGCAATGTAGAGGGTATGTCCTCCATAACATGTATACAAGGTCTTCTAAATAATAGGTTGTAGTGGAAATGATTACACATTAGGTAGGATTTTTTGTCCAACTATAATAACTAGTGTAATAGAACCCAATGCCTATCTAGGAATGCTGACAAAACATCTAATGTTATTATATGTCTTGTGAATGAATGTTATATAAAACCTCATGGTCTATATAAATTTGAGGTTGCATATGTTAATTCCTAAACCATTATCAATTACAACTCATTTAATAGCAATGTTCTTGATTTGTGCTTGAATGAAGTATATTATATTCTAATTAATAACTCATTATGAGGGGAAATACTCATTTTAAAAATATATAATAGACTTAATGTCATTGATAGTGTTCATGAAAGATGAAAATTAAGGTAAATCTATGTCATGAGGAAAATATGTATGATTGAGTGTTTGAAAAATAATATCTTTGAAAATGGTCACCTTTTAGAGTAATTCCAATATACAAATATTAGATAGTGTATTTATCAATTGATCCAAATATCAAATGTTTTATGTTTATCCCTAATTCCCTTTTTAATGTTTTATGGAGGAGGGATGGTGGGATTATGATTTCTTATATAGGCTGAGGAGGCATGAAGTTCCATCTAGTAAAAACTTGAATTATAGGATATACTATTTATTGAGGGAAAGTAGTAAAGGTAAGATGTTATTAAAGTTAATCAACTAGTTTAGGTGGAGGAAGAACCAAAGGAGTCCCTTGAAATATATGTCATTGAGTAGTAATAGGAGGTAACTCAAAGTGAGCTATATAAAACTGATCCTCATAGAAGTGGGACTCAAGAGAGGGTAGATCAATTTGTGAAATAATTTGAGTTCTAACATGGTCCATGAGAGGAGTGGCATACATGTCCCTCTTATTAAAAATAAAAGGTAATAGGTAGGTAAAAAACCAAAATACTTTGTACCAAAGGGTATAAAATGACATCCATAATGATAATCATGATGAAAGGATATAAACTAAAAATAGATCAAATTTTAGAAATACTGATGTAAACCCTAATGGGACACTATGGTTTTAAGTAATATGTTTGAATTAAGTCAAGTTCACTAAATAATTTAACTTTTAATGATTTATGGAGTTTATACCCTAGGTTGTTAAAGGGTCTGAATACAATAAATCAGGGTATAAAATATGTAATAAACAAAACCATTGATTTTAAAAATAATTGATCTAATATGATATTTATAATAATATAAATGAATGACACAAATAAGTTCTTATCTAGAAACTACCTGAGATAAAAGACATGTAAGCTAAAAAATGGTACAATAGCTATTTTGAGTGTTGTAAATAAGATCCAAGTGTTAAAAACCCTCTTGTATAATAACGTTGTGTAGTGGATAGTAGTGTTATGGTGAGAGTGTCCATTTTTGTCACTATTTTATTATGTGAAATAATTGATATGTAATTATAGGAACACTTGTGTCTGAGTTTGCTAAGCCTATTTCTGTATGGACAAAACTTGGTTGGGTGCCTATGACTTGTTTTGACTAATTTTGTATGCAAACTCTAGACTTCCATGTGATTAGGGTATTCAATTGGAAAAGGTATCAAAAGTGCAATTTTATATGGGTAGGTTATACATCCTCAACACGCCATTGTGATGAGAGTTTCCTACATACCAATACATTGAGGATAGATAAATTTTGATGTAGTTATCCCCACCTATGTGTTAGTATAAGTGCAAGTGAATCTAGTATGAATCTAATTTTGATTACTTTGAGTGGAGTTTGAGATTGTAAATTTATGTATTCTAAGTTTAAGATGATTATAGATGACTGTATATATAAGTAAGGTATAATAGAGATTAATAACCCTAATTTTACACAACTTGTTCTAAGTTTATTTGTGTGTATTTGCATCTAATTTACATATAATGAATAAAGGGATAAAATTCATGTATTTATACTAATCTAAGTCTAGTTTGGGGTTTGAAATAGATCTAGGCTAACCATATGTGTCTTTTGGATTGGAAATATATATGTTGGGGCTAAAAAGAGAGAAAATGATAATAGATCCTAGCTGGGACACTAGTGTGGGGTGGTAGTGTCTAGTTATGGCACTAATGTCTCTGTGGTATAACTTGAGTCACTAGGAGCTTTGATGCTTTAGTAAAGGTCTAAGACTAATTTTGAGATGTTTTAGGATTCCTAAGGTACACACAAAAGTTAGAAAAGTGTCTAAATAGGACCTATAATATTTCTAAGAGTAAGATAGGGATGGGTGATCTTAGGTACCACTTTTGGCACTCGGGTGACATTTTATATTACTAAAATAACCACCAAATTATTATTTCAACAAACCTAATTTTAAAATTGAACCTATAATTTTTTAGGTTCAATTTCTTTTATTGATAATGAGGGTTATGAGGTCCCTCTTCCATTTATTAATAAAAAATAATGATTACAAAAAGACTTCAAGATCCTAGGATAAATTAAAACCAAGCCAAAACAAATAAATCAACAACTCACCAAAGCCACAAATAGTAAATAGGGTCCCAAAATATAAGGCATAAGAAAAATCCTACCAAAAAGTCATAACCTAGAAACTAGCCTCATCCTATACAATCCAAACTATGATGTAAGGAACAAATGTTCCCCATCCCACTAAGTGAGACTATCTACCATGTCCACTACCCACATTTTCCAATGACATAACAACACTACCACCCAAACCAACCTACCCATTCTTCCACCCTTACTATGATGACAACCATAACCACCTTGCCTTTCGTGAATGATCCTCTATAATATATGCCCACCCAAGCTAGGGAAATCTAATGAATCCTCAATACATCTTTACATGACACTATTCATTACATTACACCATTTTACTATACCACCTCCCAAAAATATCACCCATTTAGCTAACACATAAGGATGATAATTAGTAGCTGATATACCAAATAACTACCCTAAATACCCCAAAAGAATCACTATTGAGGTTTCCCTTCTCAATATTCAAAGCTTGAAAATATCCACCAAAGACACCTTAGGATCCTTGAAAAATTGAACATATACTACCTAAATAAAACCACCTCTAGAGATGGAAAACTTAGTTTTGTTTGAATCTCTTCTATAAACCCCAACATCATCATGTAATATTTCTTCATCAAAGTAATCCTTGATGGTATTAGCCTCACATGATTAGACATGTAATAATTAATGTCATTATCCAACTTGAAGAAATGGGAGGCCTCCTTATTATATAAGGAATCAATTCAACCTAACATTTCTATAATATATTATCAATATTACAATCCCATACCTTTACATTCTATAGAACAATGATTAGAATCATCGAGACCCCTTAAATGACTATCTTATCAACACCACATTGATCTACTAAGATTAACCCCAATAATAGAGCCTGAGCCTCTTCATATTATTGGTCCCATCCATAATATTCATAGAGGAAGTTATAACATTTTTATACATAAAATAATACAAAATATCAATAGACACATTTTGTTTTTGACTATCCATTGTTGTTCCTTTCTATGAGATTACACAAAGTACATTTAATATGACAAGTGATGTTTATGGTTTTATAATGTTATGGTATTATCATGAGATTATATATTTTATATTTTTTAATTAATATTCATCAATTTTATATGTATTTACCATTCTTTTGAAATTTATTACATTCCTACACATGAAGGCGTGCATCTTTCAAGAGAGTAGGCCAACATATTCTCTCCAATTATAATTTTCTTAATGTTATTTCTCCACCATTTTTTCTATAAATCTTACCTAATATCTTAATAATACTATTATTATTATAAATTTTCTCCTATTATCTAACTCATTATTCTTATTTTTGGTAGAGATCTTATTTGGCCTTCCACTTCCAAATATTCTTCCTTTAGTTGTTTATCTAACACCTTTGTTATGGACTCACATAATCTTATTGATTCATTTGTTTTTTCTACCATGTTTTTGTGTGTTTTATGTGATTATTTCACCCATTTTATATATGATTCCCATACCCCTTCCATTCTTGTCATAAGTTTTAGTGATGTCAAAACCAATTATAAATTTTGGGTTATCTTTGATAGTTCTATATTATCTTTTACTAGTGATTTTTCATCTCCATTTTCCATGGAAACTCCACTTGATTTCCCCTTTATATTTTCAATTAAAAAACCCATTATATCATTATATCTTCTCTTTATAATATATGTTTTTATAAAGTATTCTCTAATTATTTATTTTTTATGTAGAGCATTATCATATCTTTCAACTTGAAAATATATTTAAAGCACCTCATTTCCTAAAATACACTACAAACTATCATCCGACCAACTCATAAAGTGGGCATTTCCTTAACAAAATATATTACCATTATTCTCAATATGAGGCGTGTGAAAAATTGTATTGGTAGTATCTATTGAGAAATAAATATTCCCACTTTTTGAGATGGTCAGATAGTAGTTTTTAGTTGATTATAGGAAATGAGGTGTTTGATATATCCATTCAAGATGAAAGACATGATAATTCTTTGCCATCAATTTTTTTATTCTATCCTTTCCCAATCTTATAATATTCACATAATTTAATAATTATTTATTTTTCATAATATTCCCCTTAAATTACTAAAAAAAATTATTAGTTTGACTTAATTACATGTTTGGGTGCCTACATCATCTTATTATGACACTCTCCATACTGATAGCACTAAATTTTCCATCATGCAACATTGCATATATTTCACACCACCCAACTAGAAAGTGAATTATGTTTGAGTGATAAAACATTAGTATAACTTGTGTAGGATAGTGACATTAATTAAACAAGATTAAAAGAGCAATGATAAGTATGGTGTGACATAAATTAGATAGAAAAGGAAAAATCTTGTACAATTTAAACTTCTATAATTATAAATGTACATGAATATGCATGATTACATTAGTAAAATTTTCTTAATGAAAAACATGATTACTTTTTAAAAATATTGCCATCATGACCTTACCACACATTAATTTAATATTCTCTCAATTATCTGTGAATTTCCACCTTATTAATACGAGTTGGGAATTGATCACTATAACTCATAATTTATCCCTATTTTTCAATGATGTAAATAAAAATTAAAACCAAATAATAATAAAATAACATGATGAAAGATTCATTAATAAAAAATGTTTTTAAACACATAACACAAAGATGTGCACATCATATTTATTAGTACTATTAGACATGAAATGGATACAAAATGTAACTTTATATAGTTAGGATTGGTAGTAGGGAATTAGAAAAAGAGGATTGAATGAGTAGTTTTATTGATTATTCCTCAATTCATCACACCCGTAAATGAACTTGTTTCTAGTCCTTGAGTAATATAAAACTATGCACATGGAAACATACTTATTACAAGTCAAATGGTTATGTTGTACTTGTTACTTTTTTATAAAACCCAAAATTGTCTTCTATCCTCTTCCATTTCCTAAATTTATTTCTTTAATTGAAATTATCAATGAGAAACTCAAAAATATGAGGTTGATATGCTATGGAAATCCAACTCAATCTTTTAATTCTTTCCACATCAATGTATTTTGTCAATATTTTGAGAGATGGCATGAAAATATACCATGAGAATTGCTCATTCTTTTTCAATTAATGGGTAATCTCATTACATATAACTAAAAAAATGTTATAGGTTTCTTGAGTTGTTTCTATGATCAAGAATAAGTATGGATTTTTGGCCTCTATTTTTTATTTCCTAGTTCTTATTTTTACCTCCATTTTTTTCACTAATTCAATCCAACCTAATTATCACATTTGGCCTGGTAACCTCCCCTATGATCATTGATCTAGTTTCTTTCTCTTTCTCATGATTCTCATCTAATTCCTCACCTATTCTTTTTTCATTATCGAGATAAGAAGAAAAAGATCTCAAAATCACATCACCCAAATATAAGTTTGGATTCCATTCTTGGTCATGTAGAACAACATAGTTGTGTATATCTAATACACATAATTGGTTTTGATCCTTAGGAATGCTAATGCTATATAGTTTTAAGGAGGGGTGATCACTTAATAGTTTGGGTATGTCATAATAAATTCTCATGAACTAAAATTTTAACCATTATTGCTCAAGGTAGATAACATACTCTTTTTTTGGAGGTCCATAACATATAAGTTGAAATATTAACTAACTCATATCTTGTACATTATTTTTCAATTTTAAAAATTTTAAATGACAATATTTGACCTTGTTTTTTAAATATATGTTTTCATATCTTCATTTATTAAACTAATTATTCCATAAAATTTATGTGGTATGTATTTTTACATCCCCTTTCATTAGCTAATATTCTTGAATGAATTATTTGATCACAATGGAAGTTATTAAAAATGTCTTTTCCATGTGTCACATAAATCTAGAAGACACTTATATTAAAGTATAAGATGTAGGGGATTTCAAATGTTCACTCTCTACTTCTACTACCCTAACTAGTGTATATATAAAATTATCCTTTTTCTTAATATCTTTAATGCATTCCCTAAATATTTGAATTTCTTGTATTGATTCCACCAATTTATAATTTTCTTCTTACCTAAGATGATGAGGTTTTTTTTGTTTTTCAATATCCATTTATGAATCCACCACATTATCTTATTTTTATTCTATTGATACTTATTATAATACCACACTATGTGAATTACTCAAATGTTCCATCTCTCTAAAGTATGGAATCTCAATGCTAAATAATGTATATGTTCCTTCATCAAAATTGTTGGTATCCTAATTTTCATTTATGTTGAGATCCTCCTATTTATCAAATGATTTTCCACTCTATATTTGAATCAAAAAGGGATATTTAAGTATGTTGTCTTATTACTCTATACCTAATCCTTTGTGATTGTCTTCTAGGAGTGAGTGGAGTTGGAATCTTTTGCTTATTCCTAGATATTGATTAGAGGGGGTGTATTTAGCCCTCTTCTTGCCTCTACCCCAAAAATTTAATGAGTTAGTATTAAATTTCTCATTTTTACTCCCTTTAATATCTCTATATTCTCTTATCTCACATGTTATTATTCTTCCTTTGTATCCACATCCCAAAACATATATTCATTTTTATTTAAAATCCACTTCCTTTTGTTATCCTTATAGTAACTATTACATTATCAATAAGTTTTCCCAATTTATATTAGGTACTTGGTCTATTAAATATTTTTGTATAATAAGTTAAAATAGAAAATAATGGGATAACATTTTTGGATTATTTTTTTCTACACCTTTGTCATTCTTCTCAGGATGTTTAATTGAAATATAGGTACATTTGACATTATCCCATACTTTATATGATTAAGGATCTTAAATTTTACTACATAAACACTGAATATATTCCCTAAAAAGTTAAGTACTTAACAATGTAGAGGGAAAACATTTCCAAAAATGGGTCAATGAAGAATGAAGTTT
This sequence comes from Torreya grandis, assembly GCA_037957365.1. Taxonomy (NCBI): domain Eukaryota; kingdom Viridiplantae; phylum Streptophyta; class Pinopsida; order Cupressales; family Taxaceae; genus Torreya; species Torreya grandis. The sequence continues at coordinate 1,417,354 of JARHVA010002488.1, forward strand.
ACCTTTCCTTAAGTATTCCAGTTGATCTTCATCTCTAAAAAATAGAGTCTTGGTTGTAGAAACACTAATCTTCTTATGTCAATTTTCCTCTATACAAGGTAGACTATTTACCTCTTCTAGAAACTCTTGTGAAATCCACTTGTAGTCCTATAAATTTTATTACATCATGCACCAAATAATTTGTAAATTCCTAGGTAGTTGTAATATTAAACCCTATTACCTTCTCAAAATAACCAAGCCATCCTATATTCTAATTTATTTTTACAAAATTCATTAATATAATTAATTACCTAATGTTTTTGGGTTATACTATATTCACATAGCCTCACATTTCACCTGAGTGTTGTTATTCAAAAAAATATGGTTTATAGTTTTCTTAGGTAAAACATAGGGTTTTAGGCTACATATGTGAGGTGCAATTGAAATTTTTATTGATGTTTTATCCACAAGTTAGCATACCCTTCTCAAGTTCCTCATATTATTCCAAATATTATTACATTATTGGGCATCCATATCATATTGTCATGAAATTATCCACACCCATAACACTTATTTTAATAATGCAACATTATGTGTAATTCACACCAACAATTGATCGATAACTTATCCTTGAGTGACAAACTAATTATATCTCTTCACATGTAGGATGGATATGTTTATTATTTGACATGGAAATTATGATTAATAAGTATGGTTTTACAAGATTAGACAAAATGGTAAAATTGTGCCACGAGTTAAACCTATAATTGCATTAGTAATGCATGTGAATATGCATGAATTCATTACTAAAAAGTGTGTTAATGAAATGATAATATATTAATAATATCCTATACATGTGTAGAATAGGCCTAATATTTTTTTCATGTTTATAATGGGAAAATATACATTATACATAAGATAATAACATTGACAACTGATAATCCAATAATATTATCTTATATAGAATGGAAATATGCCCTTTATACACAAGATAGAAATATAGGATTTTTAATTTATAATACTCCAAATATACCATAACCATGGATAATGGTTCGTATTATGAAAAATTATTTTTCAATGATCATAATATTATTATCTTGTGTAGAACATATCCATTATCATCATCAATTAATAATTCAATAGTCTTAATTTATGTATAATGAGAACATGCCAATTATACACAAATTTAGATAATAACATTATTAATTAATAAATCTAATAGTATTCACTTACCTATGATATGTATATTCCCATTATATAGAAAATAAAAATATTGGATTCTTAATTGATATTGTTCTTAGTATACTAGACTTGTGTAGAATGGGGCATACTATGAGAACTTCTTTCTCAATACTCGTTATAGTTTTAGATTTCATATATTGGGTGCATGCCCATTCGGAAAAAGATAATAATGTCATCATAAATTAAGATTACAGTAGTCTTAATTTGTTTAAAATAGGCATATGCCCATTCTATACATTAAATAATAAAGTTATCAACTAATAAATCAAATAATATTCAGTTATGTATAATCTACATGTGCCCATTCTACACAAAATATAAATATTATATTCTCAATTGATAATATTATTAATATATTAGACATGTGTATAATGGGTCATTATATGAGCATTTATTTCTCAATGCTCATAATATTATTATCATGCATATAGTGGGCACATGCCTATTTTGAAAAATATAATAATGTCACCCTTTAGGTCTATGTGTATCCTTATATTGTAATTTTTATTGATAATAATGTTTTTAGTATACTACACCTATGTTTTATGACCTAATATCTTATGAATTTTGACCAAAACATCTTATTCCCATTATAAATAAAATAAAAAAATTAGATTCTTAATTGATAATGTTCTTAATATACTAAAAATGTGTTTTGTGAGCAAAACACCTCTTTTCATAGAAGAAAAGGGGACCTCTGCATATAGAAAAATTCAAATACACTTGGCCTTTAATCAAATATAATATGATCCTTGATATTTTATACATCCTTAATAATATATTATTTACTAATTTTTGAAGATATTTCATTTCTATATACATTCAAAAGATATAATCCTATTGTATTCCTTAAATTTTCTATATATTAGATTTAGCAAAAGAGATGAAGAAATAAATTAAGTAGTGTACTGAAAAATACATGAGGATCTTATAAAATAGTCAAAAAATAACCACCTGAGAATATAGGAGGTGGGTGAAACAATAATAATCATGTAATATACATTATCTATTCATGTCAAACTAATTAACCTATTTACCCAAGTGGTTAAAACCACTATAACCAAATCCATAGGTAATATACATTAGTCATAAGCCTAAGGTATTTAAAATGATATGATAAAAATCTCCATTAATGACTAAAATAGAAACAACACCATTATTATCTTTAAATTTTATGGATTTGTCTAAACCAAATGGTTTGGTCATTGTATCGGCTAGTTGCTCTACAATAGCGAAGCAAAAGAGACTGATATCTTTGTTTATAACCAAATATCATATTTAATGATGGGTAACCTCAATATATTTTATTCTACCATGGAATATTTGATTATTCACCATATTTAGAACACTCTGGTTGTCACATAAAATTAGAGTAGACTTTTATGACTCAAATTTAATATCCTTCAAGATTTTCTTTAACCACATAGTTTCACAACCTACATTAATCACAACATTATACTCTACTTGTTTTGAAGATAATTCCATTATAGTTTTAATTTTTTTTTCCATATGAAAAAAACCCTAAACTAAGAGTGAATACATATCCTATTTCATATTTTCTTGAATCTACTAATCCTACCCAATTAGAGTCAGAATATCCTAAAAGCTTAAAATCTATAGACTTCTTATACAGTATGCCAATGTCAAGAATAAATTTGACATATATTAATACATGTTTTTTAGCTATCCAATTTACTTCATGTGGTTTATAAATGAAGCAAGATATAAATTGTGATACAAAAAATATATGCTCTAGTGTTAACGAGATATATGAGACTACCCATTAGCTATCAATATATTATTTCATTGACTAGTGATGAAGTAGCATCTAATGAAAGTTTAATTCCAACTTTATTAGGTGTGTGATTTGGATTAAAATACATCATTCTATACCTTTTAAGTAATTATTTGTAATAATTATTTTGTGACATGAGTATAACACAATTACCATGCCAAAAATCTACACCTAAATGGTATTTTAGTAGTCCTAAGTCTATCCTGTCAAAAGTACAGCAAATATCAGATTTCATCTATTGAATGAGACTATCAATACTCCTAATGATGGATATATCATCAACATATACAATTAGAATCACTATATAATTACTATATACCTTCACAAAGAGAGTTGGTTCTGAATTACACCTTTTGAAACCATACTCCCTACGGTAATAATCTATTTTCATATACCAAGCTCAAGGATCCTACTTTAGCCCATACAAGAACTTAATAAACTTATAGACATTATGTTCCTTAAAAATTACCTAAAAACCCTATGGTTGTGACATGTAAACCTCATCCTCTATATCACAATTCAATAAGGCACTCTTGACATCCATTTGGTACACCTACGATCCAAACTAAGTAGACATAGTAAAAATCAAATGAAAAGTTACCATCTAGGTAATAGGAACAAGTTTTCATCATAGTCAATTCCTTCCTCTTGTACATAACCTTTTTCAACAAGTATGGCTTTGTATTTTTCTAAGGAATCATTTTCCTTACACTTTAATTTATAAATCCATTTACAACCAATGGATTTATTTCCTGGTGAAAGCTTTGTTAGCTCCTAGGTCTTATTTTTCATCAAGGAATCATATTCCAATTGCATGGCTAATTTCCACTTATGATTCCCTTTTGAATCTAAAAAATAATTAGGATCAAATTCTTATGAAATTGTAGTTTTTAAATCAAAATTAACATTCTTACCTCTATTACCAAGTTGCTTTCTTGATCTCAATCTTCTTCATTCCCCAACTTGTGGCAAGTTTCCATCCTTTAGTGTGTCTTTTATGGTAGAGTACCACTTTGGATTCTTTGGTTGTTCTTATATAACCTCACAATAACCTATAAAAATTCCCTCTCTTAAATATGACTCCATTGATGAACTAGAATCTTGCTTAAATTTCACATCACAAATTATAGTATAATCATTCGAAGGAAATAATGAATCAATATATGAGATTATACCAGTTGTTGTGAAGTATGGCATGTGTTCATTTACTATGAAATATCTATTTACAATAATTTTTTTAGTGGAAACATCAAGTAATTTATAGGCCTTGGAATTCTCATTATATCTCACAAACATGTATGTTGTGATCTTTGCATCCAAGTTACTTCTCTTTTGACAAGGAATAACTACAAAAGCTACCCAAACAAAAATTCTAAAATCACTTACATATAGAGTTTGAATTGAGAAATCCTAATCTAGAGTCATATTATCCAATGCTTTTGTAGTACTTTTATTGAGGATGTATACTATTGTATTTACTACTTCTACCCAAAACTTATATGGGACATTTTTTCTTTGAACCATACAATGAGCCATGTCCATCACCATTTTATTGCTCCTTTCCACAACTCTATTTTTTTGTGGAGTGTAAGGGGTAGTATACTATATATATATATATATATACATATATATATATATATATATATATATATGTGTATATATATATATATATATGTATATATATATATATATATGTATATATATATATATATAGTATACTACCCCTTACACTCCACAAAAAAATAGAGTTGTGGAAAGGAGCAATAAAATGGTGATGGACATGGCTCATTGTATGGTTCAAAGAAAAAATGTCCATATATATATATATATATATATATATATATATATATATATGCCTTTAGTGTCACAAAACTCCTTGAACTATTTTTAGTTGAACTCTCCCATATTATCCATTTAAAGAGATTTCATTAGTCATCCCACCTATTTTTAAACCATAGCTTTCCAAGATTTGAAGTTATAAAATCAATCATATTTATTCAATATAAAGTATACACATTTTTTCTTAGATAAATCATCGACTAGTAATAAAAAATAATAAGATCTAGTAGGAGTACGTGTCTGCATTAGACCATGTAAATCCTCAAGAACCAGATCCAATACTCAATTATCTCTCAAATATTTACCAAAATTAAATGAATGTCTAACTTTATTCCACAACTAACATACAATACATACATGATGACTATCCTAAATAGAAGGAATCCCCTTAACCATATTTGTCTTGCTTAATGTATTCAAATACTATAAATTCAAATGCCCATACCTTTCATGTTATAGTGAAATTATGTTATCAACTAATGCAAGTTCACTTTCATTTATTATTTGTGGATCTACGATCTTATACAAACCTTTCTCACCAATCCCAACTACAATAATCTTGTTATCTTTCATAGTGACTAAATATTATTGCCCTTGAAACTTAACAGGAAAATTAGATTTTGTATTAATATCACTATTGAATGAATATTTTTGTTCATATCAAGCACATACCTAACATTCCAAAATGTATATCAGAAATTACCATTAAAAATTATCTGAATATTACCATACCCTTTCATAATGTAATTTCTATGATCTCCCAAAGATACAAATTCATTACTACTATTATTTTCAACAAAATCCACATACCAGTCCTTATGGCATGTATAATGGTGAGATGCCCCACCTAGCTTGGTCCACTTCATAATTAACACTAGAGGACATGAATACAAAATTAGGAGATGTTTTATCTCCTTTAACTTCAGCTATATGGCCATATCATGTTGTCGTTTCTTACAATATTTCTTAAGGTGACTAGGTTGCTTACAGTAAAAACATTTCCACTTAGATCTCTTGTTAGAGACAATTAATTTTGAAGGTTATATAGAATAACTATTATCTTTAAAAAACTTTTTACCCTTTCCTTTGATGAAGAATGCACACTCTTTAGAAGTAGATATAGACAAAACTACCTACTCCTATCATCTCTTCTTTTGCAATAGAAATATGGGAAATTTTTCAAATTACAAAGTTTGTGTCTTAGGAATCATGTGCAAGGACTCCATAAATCACTCAAATGAAGGTGGAATATTCTTCATAACTAGAGAAATTAAAAATTACTCATCAATAGGCTTTCTCACAACTTTAAATTGATCACTAATTCCCTTGATCTATAATAAAAACTCAAAAATAGATCCTCCTTCCTACATCTTAGTGCAAAACAACAAATTATTCAAATGTAATATCCTATTCGCTTTATAATCCTAATATTTATAAGTAATATTAGTCTATAAGGCTGATGCATTGGTCACATTTCTAACCTTTGATATTAGATTATTTACTACTAATAGTTTCAACAATATAAGAGCATCTCGATGATGTTTATCATAGTCAACAGTATTAATGCCAATATTTTTATCTTTAACAAGCACTATTTGATCAATATTTTGATATTCACATATTGTCAAAACCTTGTGACTCTAAACACTAAAATTATTGCCTAATAATTTTTGTAAATATAACAATAAAATGTGTTGTAAACTAGCCATTTTAACCTACTTTTTTCCAAAAAGTGAATGTACCAAAAAAACTATAATGACTTTACACAAAATTATCCTACCTATAGACTCAAATCATAATATAGACTATACATCCAGATTTCATCAAAAAACTTAACATCGATTGGGAAATTTTAAACTTATCCATCTTTAAAAATACTAAAAATATACAAAAATAATTAAATCAGGAGATATACAACTACAATTTCAAAATTTCCTTCTTCATCAACATCTAGATAAAAAACCTAGAAAACAGTTAATTTTTTAAGCAAATTGGCTTTATGGTTTGCTCCCAACATAATTAATTATGTTTCTATAAGAAAATATTTATGAAAAAATAAAATTTCCTAAAGTTTAAAATAGATATAGATTTTTCCAATTTTTAATTTAATTGAAATGCACTTTATTTCTAATTTGATGGATTAAAACATAGGATAAAGACTTGCATGAAATAAATCAACGAATGGAAAAATACCTATGCATTTGCAAAGAAATAGCCCACCAATAAAATTTTTGATGTTGATTCTAGATGCAACTCTTATCCAAATTAAATGTTGTCATATCCAGGAAGCTTCTCCGAACTAAGAGAAAATTCCAAAAATGATAAACAAGATGAACAATTACCAAAATGTTATTTGGATTCTCCTATGGTGCCTTCCATTATCATACATGTGGGGGCAAGGAAAAAATAAAAATGGGATTTAGAGCCTCTCTTTTGACTTCATCTCCCTCTATATTAGACAGAATAGATATTTTCATTATTTTATCTGATTGTTTAGATTTATGAATGGTCACAAAAAATGATTTTATTCCTCTCATGAATCTCCACTATGCACTTCATGCTCTTCCCTGACAAGTTTGCCCTCTCTCTCTCTAGAGGCTCCCTCCTAGGCTTCCTACACTATAAACTATGATCCCATTTTAGATTTATCAAAAGAGTTGAATAAAAATATTAACCAAGGTACTGAATAATAAATGAGGATCCTATTAAATAGGCACAAAATAACCACCTGAGAATATAGGAGGTGGGTGAAATAATAATCATCAAATATCATACAATAGCTAGGCTTGTCAAACCAATTAACCTATTTACCCAAGTGTTCAAAACCACTATAACCAAATGCATAGGTAATATACCTTAGTGATAGACCTAAGGTATTTATAATAATATGATTACACTATACTTAGCTTATTTTTTGGGTGTTAATTATTTCTTATAGAAAGTCCATGTACATGCTTCTCCTAAAATCTCAATCTTGAATCTCTAGTCCCAATTGGTACTTCAATGGAATATTTTTAGATAATAGGTAAGCATTTAATTACCTATGAGGATATTTTAAATGACATTTTTTATATTTCTTATTTCTCACAAAGGCATCAATATTATCATAACCCTAGGAGGTACAATCAAATGAAAAAGAGACACACATATCATTACTCTCAAAGGTGTTAGAGTTATTAAAACCCCAATAAGCCAAATAAAATAAGAAAGAGCCACATGTTTTCTAGCACAAATAAGTGATATATTTATTATAACCTAGGAGGCTTAATCGAATTGACAAAATAAACATGAATCTTGACACCTAGAAGCACCAGAGATATTAAAACCCTTGGAGGATAGATTAATTGAGAAAGATCCATGTGTACCCTTACACATAAAGAGATCATTCCTTTTATAACTTGGGAGACTTGATCCAAATAAAAATAGCCACATGTCTTCTAGCTCTTATACGTGTCAAATATGTTAGAGCCCTATTTGGATTAAAAAGAACCATGTGCACTTTGTATACCTAAATAATGGCCAAGTCATACATGTATAAATTTTAAGACAAAGGTTCCTCATTACACTTACTTATCACACTACATAAGGAACATACCAATCTACAAGTGAACAATGGACAACCTCAAGAATGTTTGTAGTGTTATGCCGGTTAAACTAAGCATGTGTTCCCCATGATCCTTATGTTTATTTTCCTAGCTAGAGTAGATCATGATTTGATAGGTGAAGGAGTCCCATCATCACCAACTAATCTAAGAGATATCTAATTTCTGATTATGACATCAATTTAGATTTTAATTCAATTGATGTATGAAAATGAGATCATCACCATTACATATTCAAGACTACATAATTTCATGGACATGCCTAAATTTTTCTCATGCAAAAATCACTTTAACATAATTATAGGTAAATAAAGAGGTCCCTAATTCCTACAGGATAAGGACATTCTAACAAGGGGTGTACATTGGCATGATTTTTTTGAATCAGTTATATGGTGAAATTGACATGGGCTTAAACAAATCATTAAACATGTCAACAAGTATCTGGTTTAAATACTAGAGCTATGTAAAATGGGGAATAATATGAACACTTCTTATGTAATGCTGATAATATTATAAGCTTGTGTCAAATTGGAATATGCCCATTTTGAAAAAGATAATAATCTCATCATTAATTAATAATGCAATCATCTTAATTTATATATAATTGGGGCATTCCCATTTTAAATAAATTTAGATTAAAATGTTATGAATTAAGAAGTCCAATAGTATTTGCTTGTGTAGAATCTACATGTGCCCATTCTACACAAAATACAAATTTTTATTCTTAATTGATAATTTTTTTTTTGTAAACTAGACTTGTGTAGAAAGGGGCATAATATGATCACCTCTTTCTCAATGCTCATAATTTTGTTGGCTTACATAGAATGGGCACATGCCCATATTCAAAAAGATAAGAGTTCCATCTTCAATTAAGAATGTAATAGCCTTAATTTGTGTATAATGGGCACACGTTCATTCTACACATTAGATAAGAATTTTATAAACTAATAAATCTAATAATATTCATTTGTGTAGAATTTACATGTGCCCATTCTATATAAATACAAATATTGGATTATTAATTGATAATATTCTTAGTATATCAGACCTATGTAGAATGGGACATACTCTAAGCACTTCTTGCTCAATGCTCATAATTTTGTTGGTTTATGTAGAATGAGCACATACCCATTTGAAAATAGATAATGTAATCATTAATTAAGAATATATTGTATACAATATTACCACCATTCATATAAATTGGGGACGCTTCTAGAAATTATCAACTCAAAAGTTTCCCAAAACCTTAATCTTCTCATACCTAACCTTGAATTACATAAAACACTAAAACCGTGTCTCACTTTGATCAACAGAGTATTTCATAACATTAATAAAGTGTGAATGTTCATCACAAATATCCTTACAATATGATCATGTGGTTCAATGTTTAATTTTTCCAATACCTAGAATATTTTATGATATGTTGTTTCACATAGTTAAGGTTATGCAAGTTTTCCAAAGATGACATCACCTTAAATTATAATTTAGAATTTCATGGATATCTAATGGATGATAGAGATTCTAATGAATGATAAACAACTACATGTAACCTTTTAAAATTTTCAATCTTCAAGGGGAATCAAATTTATCTGAGCCTTATGAGATATTGATGAATGAGAAAGTTCCATGTGAAACCTATCAAAATTTTTAGTCTCACAAGGTGTCAAAATTTTTAGAGCCTTGGGAGAGCCTAAAAAATTATAAAGTGATAAATGGAACCTTTTAGACTAATCAATCTCCTAGGAGCATAAGAATGACCCTAATCGACCATAAGCCACCATTTTTGACTCTCATACAAAATGACAAAAACTCTTGAAGCATCTTTATATAACAAGAAAATGAGTATAGTCAAATCTTACAACCAATCATAGAGCACCATGTGTCCTTAATAGGCCCAAATGGTTAACTCTAGTGCAAAAAATATTAAAGGAATGACTAACTAGTTACACTTAATTATCATAACAAGAAAAAAAACCAATACTCAAAGGACACATAGCCTAATTGGAGGATACCTCGGGTGCCATAGGGGATAAAGTTAGCATGTGCCTACCATGCCCCAATATTAATCAATTTTGGTAACTAAACTATTATTTAACAACTTATGGGCATCTCATCACCATCACCAAATATAAATTTAGAGAGAATTTTTGAAATTACCTAAGTTAATTATATATTAGGAATTATTGAGTGGATCATGCCATCAAATCAAATTTTAACTCAAGAAAGATGACCCTCCAAATTCCATTAATACAAGATATCTTTATGGAACCTTATAAGTCCTTATAGTAATTTTATTTACCATTGCTTCTCCTAACTCCCTAAAACCCTTACCTTTAGTTCCTTCTCAATATTTTAGTGCTTCCCTTGGGCTCATAGTTGTGTGTTAAGGAAATATAGACACTCATCCATGGTTGCATTATCCTCCCAACTAAAACTCAAGCTTGTATATAGATGTACAACCTTCTCAATGGGTCTGACCCCTTTCTATCATTACAAAAAAGTGGTAAGGGAAATTGAGGAGGTTAAAAAACCTACCTCAGATGATGATGATAATTAATTTGAGTTCCTTAGTGTACTCATGATTTATTAAAATATAGGACTTCATAAGCCTTCTATTAATGTATATTTATTCTCATGTTTTGATCTTTTTAGCAATATTATGTGAAATTATATACAAGTAGATGATGCTAACTAGGACCTCATATACTCAATGAAGTCCTAGTATAAAGTTGTACACATATCTAGAATTTCCTTAAGTATTAATACAACCTCTCATAATTCACCCTAGTTTATGATTATAATGTATCACACACTTGGACCGAGTCCCACTAGATATATGATATCCTATAGGACTGGTCCATTAACACCAACATGTGTCTCAAGAGGGATGAAATAAACTCATACATTGTTGGAAATTTACAAGTAGAATTTTTTTTTGGGATGCTCCTATTGAATCAATTATTTAGACAAAGTGATGTTATACATTTCAACCCTTTATGGGTGTCACTACTTAGAAACATCCTCAAAATGAAATAATTCATAAACCTTAGGATCCTTATGAAATTCAAACTAGTTAAGAGCATCAGTGAGGAAATAAAGGGAAAAAGTATTATATGAAGAAATATATCATGGATGTAGTCTATGTCACCCTCGTGTTTAATCCACTATAATAACCACATTTGGGACATCTATGAGTCCTTTTACCTCATGGTTTACATGAAAATTAATGAGAGACCCATTTCATGACTTTAAGATGAGATAAGGAAGAAATTCCTACCCATATAATCTTCTTGCTATTATCAGGACCACATAATCATATGAGTGGAAGGCATCTAATAATCCCCTCTACTATTTCCCTATCATGTTTTAGATCGTCTTAGAGAGCAAAAATTTTATTATCAATTAGTTAATGGTGGCATGGGCCACTCACTTGATCTCAAGTATAAATCACATTTATAATTCCCAATTATCATCTACCATCATAAATATAATAAATTCCAATCATTATGGAATACAGATAAAAATATGAATTCTTATGCCTTGGAAAGGACAAAGCATAGAGAATGGGACCCCTATAGGGTTATCCATGCCAATGTTGTGATAAAAAGGAACCTACTTAATATCATATATAACCCTCAATCTCATGAGGATGAAAAGTTCATCTAAATCTATACATCAATTTTGAATTCCTTGAAGGATGACAAGTTCCATTTCTAAAGGCACCCCTAGTGTAGACATCGTTGATATAGGTAACCTCAATACCCATATTAATTCAACTTAGAGTCAATGTTTAAGAAAATATGTGCCAAATTTATATAATAATCATACAATGGATCCCATTAAATTCATATACATGGGCTTCACCTCCCACAACCTAAGTTATGGATCCAACTCTACCACCTCCACCCCAATAATTCATTCAACCATGGGTAGTGTGATTTTTGCATTTTGATGTTGGTAACAACCCTAAATAAACCCTAAAGTGGGACCAACATTAGGTACCACTATATAGTCCTTCCCACACTACTTTCATTCCTCATTACCATATGGGACTAACCCCAAGTTTCCATATTCAAACCAAACCCATTCCAATTAGTCCTCTGAGTCCCTATTACACCCACTCCCTAATTAACTCGAATACTTGGGTTTCCAAGGTCCCTCATGTTTAACCCATTCCACCCAAAAGAATACCCAAATCCCCCTTTGGACTCCTAAAACCTTAGTTTTATGTCCCTTGTGCCCTCTAGTTTTAGGGTAAATTCAAATGATGCATAAAAAATAGGGCAACCTTATGAACGCCATAAATTTTGACCCATAGCACCATTTAAGATCTTCCACAAACCAAAATGATCATATCAAAAAGTATGTTGCTATCCTATGGTATTTATACCTACCTAAGAATGGTTTAAATATTTTTTAAAGGCCATATGTGATCATCTGAAGGTCTAATATTTTGATTTAATGATTTTTCAAGTTTTTTCTATGTTTAGAAATTGTATATTTTTAGAACAAGACATCAACTTCAGTTGAATTTTGTCCCATAGTCTAATTATAGTGTTTAGGATATTTTAGGATATTTAAATAGTTTTTAAAAATAGGTGTTTTTTTTAGATTTTATTTTTTAAAAATTTTGCATATAAACTCTAATTTTTGAGTTGAGGCTTATTTAAGAATGGTTTGGGTTTGTAATTATTTCAAGAAATAAATATGAATAAATTATTAATTTTTTTTTAAGATCTTGGCCTATATTAGTAATTTTATTTTTCTTGTTAGTTTTTAATTTCATTATGTAGTATCAGAGCAAGTTTCAATCTTAAGGGAGAGAAGAATGGAAAGAGGACAAGGAGGTATAGCACAGATGAACCAAAATATGAAATTATTAAAAAGGCAAGTTTAAAAATTAATAGAGGTTATCAAAAATCAACAAAGAAGAGAAGGTGGTGATGAGGAAGACACAGATCATGATGAAGAAGCTCGGCAAGAAGAATAATAGGAGCAGCCACCATTGATGGAAGAGAGGATGGTTTTGGCTTTATAAGGAAGGAATTAAAGAATCAAGGTTTATTTATAGATTATAGAGGTAGTTTAAAACTATAGGAGTCAATATATTAGATGAATAGCATGGAGAAGTTCTTCGAGTAGAAGACTATGAGAGAAGACAAGAAAGTAAAGTTTGCATGCATGAAATTGAAAGGTCATGCAATGATTTGGTGGGATCACATGTAGAAAGAGAGATATATGAAAGTTAAATAGAAGGTTAATTCATGGAAAAATATGGAGAAGAATTTTAGGGAGAAATTTCTTCCTGTGGATTATGCACAAACCCTATACAGAGGATTTCAAAATTTAAGGCAAAAAAATCATAATATATAGATGAATTTTATAAACTTTACATACAAGTGGAGCATGATGAAATAAAAGAGAATATGGATACAAGGTATTTAAATGGTTTAAAATTTTATATTAAATATTAATTAAGCATGCATAAAATACTTAACATGGAGGAGGCTTATCAATTAGCTTTAAAGGTAGAAGAAAAATAAAATAGACAAAATTTTAGAAGGACATCTACTAGTCCAAGAAGAGGTGGATCCCCTATAATATGTGGATGAGTTGTGTTTAATACTAGTATAGGTGTATTTAATTACAATAAAGGTGAATAATCACATGGTACATAAAGATAAGATGATAATAGGCAAGGGTTTCAATACTAACAAAGAGGAAGATGGTTTTAGAGAGGATCAGATTATGACGGTGTTAGAGGATGGTTTCTAAATCAATGTAGATATTATGTCTATTATAAATGTGGAGAAGAAGTGTATAAATAATTTGATTGTCCAAACTATCAATATCAATAAAGGAGGCAATAAAATCATCCAAGAATAAATCTAGTTCAAGCTGAAATAGAAGAGCAAAATACTGAAGTTGTATCAATTGACATTGGAGAGAATCTCATGATGAGAAGAACCATGATTGATTCAATGAAGGATCAAGTGAAAAATAAATAAGTTGGTGATTCATGGCTATAATTAAATATTTTTTTAATAAGATGTACCTCAGCTAGAAAGGTATGCAAGTAATTATTGATGGTGGTAGTTGTGAAAATATGGTTTCTAAATAAATGATTGAGAAACTAAATATATAATGTGAAAAACATCCTAACACTTATTTCGTTTCATGGTTTAATAAAGGGAATGAGGTTATAGTAGATAAAAGGTACTTAATCAAGTTTTCTATAAGAAAATCTTATAATGATGAAATATGCTGTGATGTTATTTTGATGGATGCATGTCATGTGTTATTGGGGAGGCCTTGGAAATTTGACAGGAAAGTAGTTCATGATGGAGCAAATAAGACACACTTTTTAGAAAGGTGGTACAAAGGTAGTTTTTTAACTCTTAAAAAGGAAGAGAAGATAGAAAGCATGCTTTGTACAAAAGAATTTATCCAATATATGAAGGTAGGATTTTGCTATTATGCACTAGTAACAAAGAATGAAGGAAAAAAAATGGCTCCAATACCAACAAAAGTAGTAAGAGTGTTGAAATATTATGCAGATGTTATGCTTGATGAGTTACTAGATGGTTTACCATTGAAGAGAGATATTCAACATCACATTGATTTGATTCTAGGATCAACTCTACCCAATCAAGTAGATTATAAGATAAGTCTAATAGAAGATGCAAAATTAAATAAATGAGTTACTAAATTTCTAAGGAAGAAGGTGATAAGGGAGAGTATGAGTCTATGTGAAACACCAATTTGTATAACTCTAAATAAATATGGAGGATGGATAATGTGTGTGCATAGTAGAGAAATTAGTAAAATTATAATAAAGTATAGGTTTGTTATACCTCATTTAGATGATATGATGGATGTGCTAATAGGAGAAAAATATTTTATCAAGATTGATCTAAGGAGTGGTTATTATCATAATCAAATTTTTGAAGGAGATGAGTGTAAAACTACATTCAAGACTAGGGATGTGGATTATCTAATGCCATTTAGATTATCTAATGCACCTAGGACATTTATGAGGGTGATAAATATAGTGCTATGAGAATATATGGGTAAGTTTTTGGTTGTTTATTTTGATGATATTTAATATTTACTAAGACTAAAGAAGAACACTTACAACATTTGAGAATGGTAATGGATTTTTTAAGAAAGGAGAAGTTTTATGCAAATCTGAAGAAGTACAGGTTTAAGCAGAATAGTTTAGTATTTTTGGCATTTGTAGTTTTAGCAGATGGTGTGAAAATGGATGAATAAAAGATAAAGGTAATTGTTGAGTGGAATATTCCAAAAATCATTATAGAAGTAAGAAGTTTCCATGGTTTATCAACTTTTTATTGAAAGTTTATTATAAAATTAGTAGTATTGTGGAACCAATAATATATTACATGAGAGGGAAGGAATTTGCATGGAATAGAGTAGCCAAAAAAAGCTTTGAAATTTTGAAGAAGAAGATTACATAAATGCCAATTTTAGCATTACCATATTATAACAAAGTGTTTGAGGTTGATTGTGATGATTCATTTGTGGGAATTGGTGCTATGTTGAGTCAAAAAAGAAAGCCAATATCATATTTTAGTGAAAAATTGAATGAGGTAAGAATAAATTTTTCTACTTATGATGTTGATTTTTATGCTATTGTAAAAGCATTATGATATTGGAGGCATTATCTAGTGCCTAAGGATTTTATACTATTTACAGATCATGAGGATTTAAAGTATGTGAATACACAAAATAAGTTGAATAGAGGCATGCAAAGTGGGTTTCTTCTTGTAGGGGTATACTTTTATGTTGAAGCATAAATTGAGAAAATAGAATCAAGTAGCTAATGCATTGAGTATGAGGGTGACATTATTAACTACTATGATAAGTGAAGTAGTTATATTTAAAGCTATAAAATAATTATATGATACTGATCCATATTTTATCAAGGTCATTGAGTAGTGCGAGAATCCTTTAATAGGTGGGAAAAATGCTATTCATGATGAGTATCTTATAAAAGAAGGTTATCTTTTCAAAGGTAAATAATTATGCATTCTAGTTGGGTCTCTATGAGACAATATAATAAGATAATTACATAGTGGTGGTTTGGCTGGACATTTTAGTAAGTTGAATACAATATCTTTGGTGGAGGAAAAGTATTTTTAGCTAAATATGAATAAAGATGTGAAAAGGTATGTTTCAAGGTGCATTTCAGGTGGCTAAAGGATGTGCACTAAATACTAGACTATACATGCCATTATTGGTTCCAAGAGGACCATGGATAGATTTGAGTATGGATTTTGTGTTGGGATTGTCAAACACACAAAGAGGTAATGATTCAATTTTAGTTATTGTAGATAGAGTTTAAAAAATGGTTCATTTCATTACATTTAATAAATCCAATGATGCCACTAGGGTTGCATAATTATTTTTTATGGATATTGTGAGATTACATGGTGTTCTAAAAACTATTACTTCAAATACCGACACAAAAATTCTAAGTCATTTTTGGAGTAATTTTTAGAAGAAGATGGGTACTAAGCTTCAATTAAGTAGTGAATATCACCCAAAAATATATGGATAGATACAATTTATTAGTAAGAGCTTGGGATATTTATTGATATGCATAATCAGAGAGAAGCCAAAGTAATGGGACTTAGCTTTACCACAAGCTGATTTTGAATATTAAATTTCTGTGAATAGATCAATAAGAAAGTCACCTTTTAAAATTGTTTATGGTAGAAATCATATGGGTAATTTTATATTTGTTATAATTTCCAATTTAAAATTGAATTAGTGATGATGTAAAAGCATTTATAGAGCATATGTAGTAGTTTCAAGGAGTAAGAATAAAGTTACAAGAAAGTAATTAGAAATATAAATCATCAGTAGATGTTAGAAGAAGATCAAAGGTATATAAATAAGGAGAGTTAGTAATGATTTACTTGAGGAAAAAAATATTTCTAAAAGGCATATAGATCAAGTTTAAGTACAAAAAAATTAGACCATGCAGAATTGTCAAGAAAATCAATGATAATGCATATGAGGTGAGTTTACCATAAAATTTTGATATATCTCTAGTATTTAATTTTTTATATTTATATGAATTCCAAGGAGAGGATGGTGAAGATAATTAGGATGAATAATTAAATTTGGAGCATCAAGTTCAAAAGAAGAAGAAAGAAATAATAGTGCATGTTTTGGATATGAAGACAGTGAGCACAAGGAAAGGGAATTATAACAAGTATTTGGTGTAGTGGGAAGGATTGGAATAAGAAGACAACACTTGGATTATATAATGGGAGCTCAAGAATATTGAAAATGAAAAGTGGAAGCAGTATAATTAGGGCAACTCATAGGAGTCAAGTGGTTTTCAACTAGAGGAGAATGATGTAGAAAAAATAGGGCAACCTTATGGAGGCCATAACTTTTGACCCATACCTCTATTTGAGCTCTTCCACTTGCCAAAATGAATATACCTTAGGAATGTTTTAAATATTTTTTGAATGCCATATGTGATCATCTAAGGGTCTAAAATTTTGATTTAATAATTTTTTTATGTTTTTTCTATTTTTAAAAATGGTATATTTTAAGAACTAGACATCAACTTTAGTTAAATTTTGTCCCATAGTCTAATTGTAGTGTTTAGTATATTTTTGGCTATTTTTGGGATATTTTTAAAGCTTTTAAAAATAGGCCTTTTTTTTTAGATTTTAGTTTTTTCAAATTTTGCATGTAAACTCCAATTTTTGAGTTCAGGCTTATTTAAGCATGGTTTGGGTTTGTAACTATTTTAAGAGATCAATACGAATCAATTTTGAATTTTGTTTTAAGATATTGGCCTATATTGGTAATTTTATTATTATATTTAGTTTTTGGTTTCATTATCAAACCACCTTTATAACTTTGGGGATGGTTCAGATCCTAGTGTATCCTGATTTCATAGTGTTGACATATATTACTACTGACATGATAATGTATTCATTAGATACACCTCTATATTCAATGCCTCCTAATGTCACCACCTCAACCATCCTAATGGACATGTTATCACTTATAAGTGCACCTTTGAAAAATTATGTCCTTGTTCTCACTCTTATTAACACAATGAAAACTATCTAATGTGTAGGTACACTTATATTAGATATAATATCTAGGTGAAAGTCTAGATCCCTTTGGTACACTCACATATTTCACTTTACACTCTTTGATTTGGTGATTTCTTGATTATGAAAAGGGTAAAGGTAGCAATAATAAAACTGAAATTGAACATGAAAATTGAAAATTTGGGGTGAAGCACCAATGTTATAATCAATTATTCATATACTTGACACACTTGGTAATATAAAGAACTTACACACATTCACTTAATCTTCATACAATGACTTTTACTTAATTATTTTATACAAAGGTTTTGATAAACACACACTATCATGGAATGAATGAACATTGGTTGAATTCACTTCCAAATTAGGTATAAACCAGACTTAG
Organism: Torreya grandis; assembly: GCA_037957365.1. Lineage (NCBI taxonomy): Eukaryota > Viridiplantae > Streptophyta > Pinopsida > Cupressales > Taxaceae > Torreya > Torreya grandis. The sequence goes on from JARHVA010002488.1 coordinate 1,436,299, forward strand.
ATACTTGAAATGACTTAAAATAATTATCATTTTCTGAATAAATGAGAAAAAAATAGACATAAGCATAGGAAAATTAATCATTCACTAAGTTACATCAGTGAACATAAAGCACACACTTCATGAACAACCTAAAAATAGAGGGAAAATCAACTTCTTATTGCTTCAAAGATGATGTAGTATAAAATTTTGGTAAATTTTCAACATAGACAAAAGCCTTATTTCAAAAATTTAAGATACATATATAAAATGAAGTTAGGAGAGAGGAGATTAAATAACCCCAAACTAGGGATGAGTCATCATGCCTAGTCATATTTATCTCTTCCTCACTCGACCAAAAATGCCCTATGTAGTACATGATAGATTTCAAACTCTTTCTTTGTAAAATGTCATAATAAAGAGATATATGCTTGTTTGAGTGCTTTGAATAAGTCATAGGTTCTCATTCATGACCTATCTTTAAGGGAATTAGTCTCCTTACATGATTTGACAGTTTTAAATGCTTGAAGAGGTCTTTATCATGTTCATTTACTAATTTTTAACAACTCATTCAACCTCCTTAATACTCTCTATTTTTTTGGTGAGTGAATTTAAATATCTTCCTTGTATCTTAGATTATTGACCGAACTATGCACCTATATTCTAACTTGTAAGTTTCTCTTCTCTTGACTTCCTCAAATATCTCCAAGGTGGTATAGAAGGGAGAGGTTTTCATGTTTTACTTGATGAAGTAATTTTTAATGCCTAAAAATTTGTATCATAAGTGGTCCAAAGTGTTTAAAAAACACTTCTCAATTTTGAACTCAGAGAGTCCATTGCATGAGTTTCATGTTGTGTTATCTTGTTATCCTTGGTGGAATAGAGGCCAAATAATTTAACTATTTCACAAATTTATATTATTTGGTGGTTGGTAGTCATCATGGATTAATATTTGATCTATGATTCTTTAGATATCTTGTACTATTTCAAGTGAATTATGCTCAAAACCTTAGTCTAGATCTAAATTAAGGTGAATATTCACAATGAAGTTGATCTAAGGTGAATTAATAAAAAAGAACAAAAGGAAGGGTAAGGCAAAAAAGAGAGGTGTTGTTGATCTCTATTTTAAACATTATGAAAAATCCCCAATTTCATTTAGACATGAATTCAATCAATGTATGATATGAAGTAGCATAAGCTCAAATCCTACCACACATTGGGCAAACATATAAGGATGGTATGAGAGATGCAAATAAGAATATGATTTAATTTAATAATTTCACAAAAATAAGAAAATACCATTAACCTAGATTTAAGAAGAGAAAATAAATAAAATTAAACCTAAGAACTTTCAACTAATTTAGAATTAGCATAAATTAGCAACTATGCATTTAAATATGCACATATAGAATTCATAAGAACCATTCAAATCATAGAATAAGACCAAATAAATGAGAGAGAAATAATGATATCAATTCACACAAGAAAATGTGGATAAGATTTACATAACTCATTGATTATATTAATTTGCTCAAAATTTCCAAATAGTTTTTCTCAGCTTTAAAAACTCTCTCTTTTACAATAGGCAATACCTCTTTATATATACTTTTCATGAGGTGTGTCAGTTAGTCATGTAAAATATTAAGGATATATGTCCTTTTACAATATTTTTAGAACATTTTGGACACTCTAAAATGATTAACCTATGGGTAATGTGATTTATAATTTACACATGCCTTTATAAAAAGAATATTCTATTTTCAATAATATATAATGTCTCTATACAATAGAATATCCTAAGTCAACTAGCTTGACTTTGGGACCCTTGTGTTGATGTAATATTTTTTCTTCCCTAAAAGATATTAATTCTATAATTGTGGTCATTGATTATCTAGATATCAATGATAGTTTTCTTGAACAATTCATTTTCTTGATCTTCTAGGCCCTTGAGATCCATCTCAGCCCTTTCCATAACTTGTTTAATGCTCTTGGCATCTCCTATATTTTACTTTGATGAAAAAATATGTACCATCATCTTCTTATTATAAGTCCCTATTTTCCTTTGTCATTCATTCCTCATATACTAAATGAATTGATTAGTTTTGTGTTTGAACTCTTCATCTATTATTAGGCCTAAAGGACTATGTGTGTGGGCTCTTTGATAAAGTTGTCCAATATGTGTAACATTTTATAAAAAAATTATTTGAGGTCCCTAGAAATGTATTCCATATATTTGGACTAGCTACTTAGGCCTTTGATCTTATCAATTAATATATCCATAGCCATGTTCAAGTGGGCTAGGTTGACTATCCTAAATTTAGGGATTTCATTTTTAGTCAAGACTTTGATCAAATCCTTTACTTGGTAGCTCAAAGTATACCATTGGCCAGCTTGGCCTATATCCATAGTACTTGGTTTATTTATTTCCTCTTACCTACTCTTGACTAGCTTTAAGTAATTAAATAAATCATCTATGGTGTCTTCAAATTACATGAATCTGTCTTCTTGGATTAACAAGATGGCTTGTTCTTTAAAATTTCTATTCTATTTCAAGATGCCCTTGATCCTTGTTTTCAATGGATCTAATTGATTTGAAGCCATTTTGAGAAAATTTTATTCAAATATTTTGTGTTACCTAATCTTTTATCCTTTAATTAGAGTTAATCCAATAAAAGGATCCATTTTTTGGAAAGTGAACTCATCTCCACTAACCATGGATTTCTTCTTAGTTACTCTATACAAACTAGTTGTGGTTGGTTCAAATTTGACACCCAATGAATATTGTGTCACTTTTTGAGATAGGGTATGCATCCATGTTCCACTTGATTCAACAATAGTAATCATCCCCTTTTTCTCATTATACAAGGCAAATATTTATGGCTTAACTTCTTCACAAACTAGGATTTTAATGGCCTTCATCAATACCCAAGGATGTTGTTTTGTAGATATATTTTGTAATTTTCCATATATGAACCATTCAAGAATGGTTATACCTTGAATCAAGTTTTCTTCATTGAAGATATTTATTTCACTCAAAGGATGAGCGAAGGTCACCTTGGGCTTCTTGGTTTTAACTAGGATAATGGCTAACATTGCCTTTATTTTAGGGGTATATAGAAACTAGATCCAACACATACTTCCCATTTAATTATGTCATTTATGCATCATCTAAATCATAGCCTAATGATAAATTTTTTAAAGAATCTTCAATTTTCTCATGAGGGTCTAATACTACCATGTGAACCTCTTAAATTGGTGATCATTGTTCTTTTTCCTAGGTTAAAGATGATGTCATTTAATCAATCCTCTTCTCCTCTAGCCTTTGCTCAATTTGTGGCTTAGTTATAAATTCTATCTATAACTACACTAGTGGTTGTCTAAATTGTATATCACTCATAAAATGGTATTACCTTTGGCCAAATTACCATTTGTCTTCACTCCCTTTTTTCTCCCTCTACATTCTAGCCTATGGATTGATGTTGTGCCTTTTCAATCTAGTTGTGACCTCATATAATGAAGAGACCTTGGTGTATATGGGGTCAAAAGGACTAGGTTGGTGATCATAAAGGATATTCATTCCTTTTTTATTCAAATTCTAATTGAATATTCCATGTGGATCCCACTACTTTAGCTCATCAATTTGAAGATTAAAGGAGGTATTATGTTTACAAGCAGCCTTAATGTTTTCCCATAATGCAAAGATATTCCTAAAAATTATTATGGGGAGGCTATGAAGCATCCCCTTCCTTTTATTTTTTCACAAACCATCTATTCCATTACATAGTTGATAATCCACCTCATGCTCTATTAGTTTTGTGGGCACATGGATAGGCAGTCTAAGTGGGGTGCATTATGTTCCTTCAATCCTAATGATTGTATAATCAGGTTATAACTAGATGTATCTCAAGGCCTCAATTAAATTTTTGATCATGGGGTTGACTCTTGACATTAGATTCCCAATTATGGCCTTTGTTAGGGATAGATAAAGATAGTCATAAATGAAGTGGATGTCCCCCCTATAGCAAGAAAGGAATCCAAGAAGTATGACATCATGAAGAATTGGTTCCTAGTTCTCTTCTTGACTACAAAAAATTGTCTACTTAAACAAGTGTTGATGATTTCACCAAGAGGAGGGGTGAGCTATTTATCAATCATAAATTAGACTAAGGACACCTAAATTTTTTCCACATATGTAGTGGCTAAATTTCCATATCATATTCATTATAGTCATGATCATTATCATTCCATGTCTAAATTTACCAATGGTTATGTTGCCATTGAAAGTAAAAAACACTTGATTCTTAAAGTATAGGATTAAGGAAATGATTCTATTCAAATAATTATATTTATCCTAATTGTTGATTTTGGTTTGGTTTGATTGAGGTTTAAGTAACATGTAATAGTTTTCAAATGCTATAACATAGATGCAAGTAATTTTCCTAAATTACCCTCATGAATAATCATGCCCTTATCTATTTTTCCATATTTAAAAATAGGAGAGATGATGTCTATAAAATTTAGTACCTATGTTTTTGTTGTATAATAATGGAGACTTATCATTTGAATGGTTACTATGTCCTAGTAGAACCTCCTTGCAGACATGTTCTTCTTTTCTTCTCTTGTGATGTGCTTCTAGTTCTCAGTGGTACAAAATAGGCTTGACCAATTATTACCCTTTATATTTAGGGTCATGGAATTAAATTATGTGTCCTTGAAAATACTCCCTTTGGCATCAGTGGTCAAATAGAACTCCACTTCCTCCCTTGAAATAGCCTTCTAAGATACCATGGCAATGAGCTTCTATAGATTCCTTGCTAGTGGTCTACAGTTTAATTTTGGATCTAATTATCCTCATAAATGACAATAAAATATCTTTCAACTTGATTACAATGAGCACAAGGTTGAATTAGGGTTTCTTTACTCATTAGGGATTTCTTGAAGGTTTTTACAATGCTTTAATGGTGTAGTTGTTCCAACTTATGTAACTTTCATGACTTAGATTATTTTTAGATATTTTTATTTATACCTTTTATTTTCTCAAGTCTATAAAATATTTAAATTTGCACATTATTCTTACATGGATCTGATGTGGCATCATCATGGCACCCTACTCATTAATATTTAAAATATGATCATTTTTCATTTTTGGACACATGTTAATATTTTAATGGTTTTACACCCTTTGAAAAATCTACCTCACCTCACACCATTGGATTTATTTACTCAAATAAATACAATTCATTAATCCCAATCTAAGAAATCAAAATCCATTAGATGCTTTCTACATTCTTCATAGTTTGACACTTATCAATTTTGCATTTGTCCTGATCTTTGTTGAAATGTCAACATCGATCTCACCCTATCGAATAATCTCCACCCAAATGAATACACTCCATTGATATTAATCAACTTACCTATGTCTCTTGCTCTATATAATGTTAATCATAATGTGTACACTCATCTATGTACCATCAATATTTGAAAGATACTTGAGATTTAATTTGTGGTTTTCAACTATGCCACATGTCATCTCTACATTCATCCTTAGGGATTTTGACTTTTCAACCTTCATCACATGCCATTAGATCTTTGTTTAGCTAGATCAATTTGCTCTATTAAATCTCAATCTGAGGGGTGAAAAACCACTGGATTTTTAATGTTCCTTTATGAATATTGTGACACTTGTCACCTATTTTGTCTTGGGGTCTTTGAATTATCAACATTGATATCGAGTTGTCAAATCACCTTTGGTCGATAAATTACATTTCATCATATCATCTTTTGTTGCACACCATTGGATCTTTGTCAAGGTTCCCATAGTGGTGACACTTGTTACCCTCTCAATTGATTTAGGATTCTATTGAAGTCTTGATTTTAACATGTGTTCTTAGATCAATCTTGCTTGAGAATATGTGTACCATTGATCTATGGTAAAAAAATATATTAATTCAGGCTTGGGAAATATAAATAACTTAGGTTAAATATATTAAACTAGGGTTTTATTCATGTTGATAAACATGGTAAAAACTTAGGATAAAATATTAGGCTAATTTGTAAAACATAATGAAAGGTACCATACAAATGATAAGAGATAAGTCATAAAGTGTTAGCCTAATTTTTTTATTATATTCATAAATATAATCAAAACTTTAGGATAAAGCTTTATGACTTATCTAGGATATAACAATAGGGACCCTACATTAGCTAGACCACACTAATACTAAAATGGACCAAGGGGTCAAGGGACATAAATCCAACAAGCATAAGATTTTTAGACTAAGGTTTGGTCATGTTAAAAAACATGACTAAGATTTAGGATAAAAACCAAGCTAAGCCCATGACACAAATAATTGTTCTTGTATAAATAGTTCCCATGTAAATTTTAATTTCATTCCAAAAGGGACTTAGGTTAAAACATTAGACTTAGGGTTTTTATCATGAATTAAAATAGATTTAATTAATCTTTGATAGACAAAAGGATAGTAAAAAATAAATATAACATTAAAGTACAAAACCCTAATCATGTTCATTCCCAAATGAGATTCGATTGAATCTACAATAAAAAAACATAGGTGACAATAATTAGCAACATTAGAAGGGGTAAAACCATGATTACTTGAAAATAGGTAAATTAAACCAAATGAGCATCGGATGTGAATAATATTCAACTAAAGATAATGTGTAAATATATTTTAGATTAAGGTAAAAATAGGTTTTGAAGGGGCCCCGAAACCCTATACATCAGAAGAGAGATAAACCTTAAGCACAACCAGGTACAAAATAGCCTAGAACCAGCAAAAGCAAGACCAAATTAACTAGGAATCTAAAAACAATAGTCAAGAGCTGGACAAACTATTATTATTTTTCTTTTACAAGACCGAAGTTTCATATCTAGAGGGGGGACCAAAGGCTTAGACTTCTTCCTCTTAACTGCTGTCCAACCATCCTCTACCTTAGCTACCTCAGCAACCCAGTCCTTAGAAGGCCATGATCCATGAAGTCCAGGGGGCATCGATGCCTCAGCAAAATCCTTTCAAGAACTAGCCAACTTCTGGCTCCTAGGAGAATCCTTCAAAATAGGTGGAGGGACCACCACCTCCTCAGTAATCAGTTTAGAGAGATCACATAATCCAATCTCCATAGTACCTTCAAAAGGATCAGTCTCCAGCAGAGTCTCCCGATCTGACGATTCAGAATGGATACTCTTTTCATTCTCAATCTCTGAATCAGTCACATCTTCCTTGGGTTGTTTAGAAAAATAATTTTCATGATCAGCTTCAGACCACCAAGAAGGTGATCTTCTGGATTTGGATTTCCCTGCAATACACTGAGCTGCAACGTGCCCCGTCAGGTGACATTTTCTGCATCTAAAAGGTAAACCTTCAAAATCTAACATTTGCATCCAAGAACCCCTAGGGGAGTCTAGACAAATTGCCTCAGGAAGGCCCTTAGAAACATCCACCTCAACCATAATGTGTAAATATGTTACTAGTACTCTGATAAAGTGATTTTCAAATTAATGCACAATTTTGCAAATTTCAAAAGAAGGGTCCTTATTTTTTTTAAAATGGGTGTATGTTGAACTCAAAAAAAGGTGAGTTTGGGGAGAAACATAGAAATATATTAGAATTTAGAGACTTTGATTTAGACTAATAACTAGGCTAATTATTCCACTTGACCAGGTAACATTATTAAGATCAATTCATGGTTAGAACAAGTCTTGCACATGTAGAATTATGATCAAGCTTTAGAACATAGCCTTTTTGTTTGTGTGCATTGATTCCACTTATTGATTTCCATAGGATTTATATAACATCTTTCAAATTTATGAGATTGACCATTAACATTGACTTATAGCATATTTAAGTGCTCATTAAGAATCATGATTTAGCTTAAGGAAGTCTTGAGCATTGCTCTACTATCAACTAGTCATCTATAGCCCCAAAAAATATACCTTTAGCTCCACTCAAGGCCTTTTTCTAATTCCATTTAGACATCCATAGCCCTAGTGGAGATTACCAAAATCACCTCTACTTAGAAAGTTTTTTTAATTTTGTAATAAGGCTCTTATTTTTGTATTTTTAGATATTTATAATCTATAGAAAAGGTTGAGGATTAGATTAGCTAGGTTTAAGGATTTGGCCAAATGTTTGGTCTTCAGACAATCATCGTTGGTTGTAAACTTTGTCCCAAGAAATTAATGCTTTTTAAGTGCAAGTATGATTGTATCCTAATAATCCAATCTTTCACCCTATATGTGAAATCCTTATTAAAAACAAAATTAGGTCAGAATAAGGCCTAAAATATAAAAGAAAAATTAACCTGCTTATTAGTCTTTACCAATTTCTCTAGGCCATAGCTTTAGGCTCATATTTCAACAATTCCATGATCAACCAATGAGGAGGAGACATACTTACATTCTTGATCTGTGGAATTCCTCTTAAGCATCTACATATATATTGAGTTGAGGGATATCTTAAATAATATTTATTTAAATCAAGGGGCAAAGAATGAAAAAGAAACACACCAAATAGGAAAAGAAAACAAACACAAAGCAACTATATACAAACACTATGTACAAATTAAGGATAGGAAACTAAACTAAGCCCAACCTACACTAACTCTAACTAGTCTTACAATTCACTCCACAAAGACATCATGTGGGACAATAGAGAAATAGTGCTTGAGGTATTGTCCATTGATAGGCAATGTGAACTTTTCCCCTTGCAAGTGTTTTAAGTTGAAGGTGTTATCTCCTAGGATCTCAGTAATCTAATATGGGCCAATCCACAAAGGTGGGAACTTCCCATGCTTTCCTTTTGGTTATGAGTCTTTATCCCAAAGAATAACTATGTCTCCTTGTCTAAACACCTTTATATTTTAATGATTATCAAACCACCTCTTAATTATGGTTTGATGTCTATTGAAATTGGAAAATGATTCCTCTCTTGCATCCTCCATCTATATGATGTCTAGAAATCTTGAATTTGAATCTTCTTGATCATCCTCCATGAACTCTTGCATAAAATTGTATGTTGGAAACTTGAGGGTAATGGGGAATTTAGGTTATTGACCATATAATAGTAATAATGGTGATGCCTTGATAGCTTTCTTGACTCTTTTTCTATCTACCCAAAGGGCATACTTAAATACCTAGTGCCATGTTCTTGGTTTATTAGTTGTAGACTTCTTTATGACATTTATCAATTTCTTATTTTTTTTGATTTAGATACTCTATTTCCCTAGGGGTAATGGTTTGATGATAAATTGAGAAATATATTTTTTGTCATATGTAACATTCAATCATCTCAATGGACACAAAGGTAGATCCACTATCACAAACTAGAGACATTGGTATGCCAAACTTTGTACATATGATCACTTATTTAGTCTTACACTACTTGGTTTCCACTAATTCTATCCATCTTGTGTAATAATTAATAGTAGTCAAAACATACTTATGACGATCAAATAAATTGGGGTTGATTACTCCCATAAATACTAGTCCCCATTTGGCAAATGGTTTATCAATCATCACTAGTTTTAATGGCATGGCTAGTTTTGGATCCTTTATGTTGAAGAATTGGCATGTATGACATTACTTCACATGCTTGTGAGTGTCCTTGAAGATTGTAGGCTAGTAACAACTATCTATAAGGATCATATGGTTTGTAATCCTTCTAGATGGATGTCTACTTCCATGTTTTTCATGAAAGGTTCTCAAGATTTTAGTCACTTCATCCATGGACACACACCTTAGGTAAATGCCTTCAAATTTATTCATATACATAACTCCATATTTGATCAATAAGTGGGTTACCTTGATCCTTAAATCCATCTTTTGATATCTACTTAATCTTGTAGGATAATATCCATTGATTAGTAAATGAACAATAAGATCATACCAATCATTGGGTTAAAAACTTTGTTGGTCTACCTGCATAATATTTAATTTGGGATTAGTATTAGAAATTAATTGAATTAAACCTTGGCATCTTACCAGCTTGGAAGTCTTAATTCCTATATCATATTATTGAAGGATATACATCCACTTACATCTCATTTCTCCAAGTTTACATTGACTCAACATTAGCTTCGTGGCAAGGTCAGGTAGAATTGCATGTACCTTATTTATAAGGATATAGTGTCTAAATTTCTCCACTACATTGAATTAAAAAATGATTTTTATCAATCAAATAATAGTTTAACTTATAATTTTTAAAGTTAGTACTCATGAAAGCAATGGGGTGATCACACTTATAAAACTTTTGGGTTAGAACAACAACTATTATATGATAAGAGGCAAAGGAATAAAGATAGAAGTCTTTAGTGAAATCTAGAAATATCACTCATGAACTTGTCCAATTAGTTCTTTGATGTCTTTGAAATCTTTATTGATCTTCTCATTCCATGTGATATTGACATCTTTCTTCAACATGTCATTTAATGGTTTCATAATCTCTATAAAACCATAAATGAACTTTCTCAAAAAGTTGATTTTACCAAATAAATAATTTAGTTCCTTCCTACTATTAGGGGGTTCTATATTTTATATTGAATTTAATATATATGGGTCTATATAGATCCCCTCCTTAGTTATAACATGTCCTAATAATTTTCCTTCAGTAACACATAAAATAATCTTTTTGGGATTGAGGGAGAATTTATACCTTCTGCATCTCTCAAATACTTATTTCAAGTGCATGATATGATCTCTATTTTAAAAAAAAGACATTCAGATCATCCTTAGTTATAAGTGATGCACTTACCTATGAGGCCTTAGAATTAATGATCCATTTCTCTTTGAAAGGTTTCACCTGCATGATTACTCTAAAGTGCATTCTCTTGTGGGAAAAAGTGCCTCACTTAGTAGTAATGATAGTCTTCATCATATATTCCTTATTTACTAGCTCCTAATTATACCCTAAAAATCCATCAAGAAAGGACATCATAACAAAAATAGAAATAATTTGGATTACTTGGTCAAGAGAAGGTAGGGGATAATTATCCTTTTCAAATACTCTATTTAGATTTCTAAAATCAATGCACAATTTGATTTCATAAATTTTCTTCTTGATTCGTACTAATTTAGCTACCCAAGTGAAATGTATAATGGGAAACACTATCTTAGCATCTAATAACTTCTTTAATTATTTATATATCATTGACTCTAGGATAGGGTTGACTAGCCTTTGTTTCTACCTAAAAGGTTTACATGATTCTTTCAATGGTATGTGTGGGTTATGACTCTGGGATCATAGATCTTGAAGTCATCATAAGACCATACTATCACATCCTTATACTTGGTTATCAAATATTTGGATCTCTTGGTTTGAATGATTATGAAATATGTACCAATGTTTTCCAACTTAGGTTGACCTTGGGAACCTAGGTTAATTGAATTCTAGTCCTTCCAATCTACTTTGGGAATCTTGGAAGTCTTAGCTAGTTTGTCTAAATCAAATAGTCTCTCTAAGGTTATCATTTCTTTGGGGATATTATTATCACTTAGCCTAATGACCTTATCATCAAGATTACCTTCAAATTCATCATCATTAATGGTATTTTAATTTACCTCATCAATGATGTGAGCCTCAAATGCCCTTGAACTAGTCATGAAGTCTATGATCTATTGATCATCACTAGATAATTTCAAGTGGTTAACATTATCTAACAATGAGGGACATATGACCAATTCAATTTTAAGTATTTGTAACTTGGAATTTAGATTGGGCCTAAGTTGGATAAGGTTAAATCAAGTTCATCAGTAGCCTTATTTACTTTCCTAAGAATTAACATAATGTTGAAAGCATCAAAACATCCAATTAAATCCTATACTGTAAAATTATACTTATTAAGATACGACAAATTTCATTGATACTTACTTTTGACCTGATTAACTACTACTTTTGAATCACCAAAAACTAAGAGTTCCTTGACCTTATGCTTGATTGTAAATTATAATCCAGGAATAAGTGCTTAATATTAAGCTAGATTGTTGGTGCATGGGAACTAAAGTTTGTAAGAGGCATTATATTCTTTCCCAATGGGATTGATTAATACCACTCTCATTCTAGAACCTAATTTAAACCTAGCACCATCAAAATACAACTTTCATTATATATGTATATCATGGGAAGCTTTTGATTTACATAACTTTATGGTGTCAAGAGTGTAAACACCTAGATTTGAGTTAACCATGTTGACCCTCTTATTGGTTGTATTGTACTCGGTGATCATATTTTTCTTTTTGCGCTCCCTTTATATCCAATCTAATTTGAAACTCCTCTCTAGGGTAACCACATGTGTGAATAGTCAGTTGACATATAACCATTCAGAGATTTTGCAGTCTCTATTAAGTAGAATTCTATATGCATTAGGGATATCCACCATTTATATGTCAATGAACTGTTGATTCCTTGGTTGAGAGGTGATCTACATGTGCACATTTAGCAATTCACTAATTACTTTTACCATTAATTTATATAATTGATTCATAACCTTATTAGATTTAATTAGAGACAAACTTAATTACTCACAAATACCTTTAAGCATAATATTTGTAGATACGTGAGATTCTAACAAATAATTATCCAAATTCTTACAAAAGACCTTGACTATAAGTAAGAAAGGTGGAACATCTACCTTAGTTTTGTGTATTACAACATTAAAATGCACATAATTTTGTGGTTTTCTAGGCTACTTAGACAAAGATTCAAACAACAAATCCCTTTGTTCTATAATTTGAGTTAACACATGCAAAGTAATGTTAGATTTTATCCTTTTCATATCCTTCACTATATTATATCTAGTCCTATTGGAAGAATTACATGTATCAGCATTGAGTTTAGAAGTACTTCACTTAAGAATCTCTAAATTTTTGTCTGATGTATTATCAATAGGAGTGTCAAAATTATTTGGTGGATTTGAGGTAGTCAAAGGTTGTCTCTATTCCCTATTCATTAGAGGATAGGTATTCTTTAAGTATTTTTAAAAAGTATGGATCTCTTTAGGAATATTTTTAGGTTCATTCTCTTCTTGGAATGAGAACTCAAATGTTTCCACCATGAGAGTTGAATCAAAATATTTGGATGACCTTGAATAAATTGAAGTAACTACATCATTATACTTATTACGGATAACATTAAAAGTGTATAAATTTTCTTTTAAAGCTTCAAAATCATTGCAAAATTTGAGACAATCTAATTCATCATGTTTTGAAGTAAAATACACTCTATAATAATCAAGCAAAGATACATCACTAATATTTATATTAGGTACACTCTTATTAGAGGATGATTCATTGTTTTGGATGTTTTTTTTTTTAAACCTATTTTAAGTCCTATTAAATATTTGGAAAGAGAAGTTCTTATTGGAATTTTCCCCAGTATTACCAACTTAAATATACAATAAAAGGAAATTAGTGCTTATCTTTTGAACCATATTTAAGATAGAATCATTCTAATTCTTGGGTTCCTCAAAATTTTAAACTTGAGTATTTATATTGGCTATAAGAATCAAAGTTCTATGGTCTTGTGGGCTAGGTCTACTTACGTTGTTTAATAATCCTAGGTTTTGACCAGGATGTGCATGGCTCAAAGGTAATTGGTTTAGAACTGGGAGATGATTTAAGGCTATCATATTTTTATTGGCATTAGGGATGACATTCTAAATAAGAAAATTTAGATTAATGTTAGGAATAATGAATCCCATTTGGCCTTGTGGTTGTATTTGGTCATTAATTATCACAACTTCAACATAGGCTAAAGCTAATGTATTAATGACTTGAGTAGTTGTTTTAATAGATACATAAGTCATCAGATCTAAGGTATCCTTATAAATATCTTAGGCTAAATCCTCATTAGGTCTATAAGGAGATATGGTTCTACTTAACATCTTCTGGAATCCAGTGTTGAAGACTCTTATAGGCTCATTTGAATCTCTTTTAACTATGGTAAACTATTGATACATAATGAAAAGACTAATGATTTTACCAAATTTATCATTAAATATTCAATTAAACTCATTCAGCTAGCTATGTATCTATTTAGAAGATTCAAAAACCATTCATATGCAACATATTTGAAAGTAAATGAAAACAATTTGCATGCTACATCTTCATGAACTACATTTAAAATCCTTGAATTAGAATTTAAATGTTTAATGTGTTCTTTAACAACTATAACACCATTAGTACTAAAGTGAGAAAATAGTTTTCAAGATTTTGAGGAAGGTCATGTACCATAATTGACACATTAATTGAAGAACCACATATCCAAGCCATACCTTGATAGGTATTGAACACATGAGAACCCTAAATTGGTGAAGTTGGTTAAGATAATGAAAGTCTATGCTTACCTTTGTCATTCCTATCTCTCCTATGAACTTCTCATGAAAGAAGAGGAACCCTTGTCTTTCAACGTGACATGTTCCTTATCCTTGGAAATTCTAGCTTCGATTCTTTGAACCTTATTTTAAATACAATGTGTAAATCTTATCTTTCTAAAGAATAGTGATCAGACTTGCACATTAAGCAAATTTTGCATAAATATGTATAAATAATGATAAATAACATAAATCTTTAACTAAATTATGTCAAAGATATGTCCAAATACATGAATATGAATGATATTTACACATTTTAAGCTCATATGAACTCAAATTTTCAAGGATCCAATCAATTTTCAAATAAAAAATGCTACTAATAACCTCAAATTTGTTGGATTCATAGATCTCAAGCAATCTTTGCCATAATTACTAATGGATCTTCAAAGAACATTTATCTTTTCTAAATGAGCACAAATATGGGTCTAAAAGCATTAAGATCAATGATATTTACATAAATGTGCTAAAAGAAACACAAATATGCAAAGATTACATCAATATTTGAATATAACTCACCAAAATCATAAAACATGTTGTAAATTATCAAAGATGTAACTAGAGCCCTCCTTATAGCACCACTAGAACCTGTGTCCATGTTGATGCCTAAAAATGTGTATTATAGGTGGTATAAAGTGTTTAGAAAATGCTTCTCATTTTTGAACTTAGAGATTCCATTTCATGAGTTACATGTTGTGATAATATTGCTATCCTTGGTGTAAAAGAGGTAGACCAAGTTGACTATTTCACAAATTTATATTTTTTGGTAGTTGGGAATCACCATGACTTAATAGTTAATATTTGATTCTATAGATAACCTATACTATTTCAACTAAATTAAGATTAATATTCACAATGAATTTTGTGTAAGGTGAATTGATAGAAAAAAGGAATAAATGTGAGGGAAAGGCATACAAAAGAGGCATTGTTTATCTCTATTTCAAACATTATGATAAAGTCCCAATTTCATCTATACATGCATTCAACCACTTTATGATATGAATTAGTATAAGATCAAATCTTACCATACACTAGGAAAACATCTAAGGATGGGATGAAAGATGCAAATAAGAACAAGATTTACTTTAAGAATTTCACTCCTACAGGCATATAGCATTAGCACAGATCCAAGAAGAGAAAAGAAAGTGAATTAAACCTAATAAATTTTAAGTAATCTATCATTAACACAAATTATCAGCTCTGGTTTTAAAGATGTACATCCATAACTCATAATAACCATTAAAATATAATAATAAGACCAAATAAATAAGAGAGAAACCATTATAAAAATTCACACAAGCAAATGTGGACAAACTTTATAGAACTCCTTTGTTTATATTAATTTGATCAAAAGTTTAAAATAGTTTTTCTGAGCTCCAAAAACACTCTCCCTTTTATAATAGGCAATACCTCTTTATATAGACCTTTCATGAGGTATGTTGGCTAGTTATTCCAAATATTAAGGATAGATGTCCTTTTATAATCTTTTGAGAACCTTTTATAAACTCTAAAATGACTAACCTATAGGTAGTGTTCTTTACAAGTTGCATATACCTTTAAGAAAAGAATATTCTATTTTCAAAAATATACAATGACTATATACAATAGAATATCCTAAGTAAATTGGATTGACTTTGGGACCCTTTTGTTGATGTAGTCTTCTACCTTTTGTAAAAGATATTCATTCTATAATTTTTTTCATTGATCATCTAGAGATCAATAATAGGTTTCATGAACAATTCCTTTTCTTGATCCTCTAGGCCCTTAAGATCCCTCTTAGCCCTTTCCACAACTTTTTTAATTCTCTTGGCATCTCTTATATTTTCCTTTGATGATAAAATTAGGCCCATGATCTACGTATTATTAGGCCCTATTTTCCCATGCACTTTATTATTCACTTGTTGCATTAATTAAATAGTTGTGTTTGAACTCTTCATTTGTTATTAGGCCTAAATGAATAAGTGTGTTGGGCTCTTTGATCAAGCTATCTAATATGTGTAACATTTTATCTTCTTATTGTTTGACGTCCCTAGAAATGTCTTCCATCTACTTGTACTAGTTGATCATGGCATTGATATTATCAATTAATATACCCATAACCATATTCAATAGGGCTAGCCTGACTATCTTGAATTTAGGGATTTCATTTTAGTCAAGACTTTGATCAAATCCTTCACTAGGTAGTTCTAAGTCTGTCATTGGCCAACTTGGCTTGTATCCATAGTAATTTTTTTACTTATTACCTCTTACCTACTCTTTAATGAAATTAAATAATTGAAAAAAATAGCCATGGTGTCCTCAAATTTCTTGAATCTGTCTTCTTGGATTGACAAGATGGCTTGTTATTTAAATTTTTTGTTCTACTATAATATGCCCTTTATTATTATTTGCAATTGATCTAATTGAAAATGAGCCATTTTGAGAACATTTTATTCAAATATTGGGTCTTCACCAAGATTTTATCTTTTAATTGGATTTAATCCAACAAAAGTCTCCACTTTTTTGAAAGTGAACTCCTCTCCATAAACCATGGCCTTCTTCTCAGTAACTCTCTACAAACTGGTAGTTGTTGGGTCAAATTTGACACCCACTAAAGATTGTGTCACTTTTGGAGTTGTGGTCTCCGTATGTGTTCCTCTTTATTTTATTAGATCACCCATCCCCTTTTCTTCCTTTTTCAAGGCAACTAGACATGGCTTAAGTTCCTCATGAACTAGGTTATTGATGGCCTTGAACATTAGCCAAGGATGTTGTGTAGTAGGTATCTTTTGTAATTTTACATAGATGAATCATTAAAGAATGGTTGGACCTTGAATCATGTGTACTTCACTAAATATATTGATTTCACTTAAAATATGATTAAAGGTCACCTTGGGATTTTTGGTTTTAAATGGAACAATGTCTAGCTCTACATTTTTAGGGGGTGTCTATAGGAACCAGATACAACACTTCCCATTTTGTTCATTTACTTCTTCAATTTATTCATCATCTGAATCATATTCTAATGATAAAATTTTTAGGGAATCTATAATTATATCACAAGGGTATAATATTACCATGTGAACCTCCTCAACTAGTGATCCCTATTATTCTACCTAGATTAAAGATGATGTCATTTCATTAGGCCTCTTCTCCTCTATCCTTTGCTTAATTTGTGCATCAATTTTGGAATATATTTATAAATGGGTTAGTGGTTGTTTATAAGGTGTCCCACTCAATAAATGGTACTACCTTGGTCCCAATTTCTATTGGTCGTCATTCCATTTTTGCTCCCTCTGCATTCTATCCTGTAGATTGATGTTGTGCCTTTTTAATCTAGTGGTGACCTCATAGAATGAAGAGGCCTTGGTATATATGGAGTCAAAAGGACCAAGATATTGATCATAAGGTATATTGATTCCTTTATCTTTCAAATTCTCCTTGACTCTTCCATGTGAATCCCACCACCTTAGCTCATAACTTTGGAGATTGAAAGAGAACCTATGTTTGGAGGAAGCCTCAATGTTTTACTATAATGAAAACATAGTCCTACCAATGGTTATGGGGAGGCCATGAAGCATCCCCTTACTTTTGGTTTTTCACAAAATATCTATTCCATTACATAGTTGATAGTCTACATGTTTCTTTGCTAGTTTTATGGGCACATAGATATGTAGTTTGAGTGGGGTGAATTATGTTCCTTCAATCCTGATGATTTTACAATTGGTGTATAACCATATGCCTACCATGGCCTTAATTGACTTTTTGATCAAGGGGTTGACTCTTAACATTGGATTTCTATTTATGGTCTTTATTATGGATGGAAAAACATAGTCATCAGTGAAGTGGATGTGGTTCCTATACTTGAATATGTGTAATTTTGAATAATATTAGGAGATTGTTTGTGTCCCAAAAGGTGACCATTACCCAAGGTTGGAGATATTTGTGGTAGAAACCAAGGCATATATGAGGTATGAAATCATGAATAATTGGTTCTTAGTTTTCTTCTTGACTACAAAAAATTATCTACTAAAATAGGTGTTGATGACTTCACCAAGAGGAGGGGTGATCTATTTTTCCATCATAAAGTACACTAAGGGCACCCAAAATTTGTCCATATATGTAGTGGTTGAATTTCCACATATCCTATTCATCATAGTCATGATCATTCTTATTCTAGGTCTAAATTGACTAATGGGTAAGTTGTCATTGAAATTAGAAAACACTTGATTTCTAGAGTAAAATCATAGAGAAAGGATGCTCTTCAAATCATTATCTTTAGCCTAATTTTTTATTGTATTTTGTTCTACTTAAGGTTTAAGTATCTTTTAATAGTTATCAAATGTTATAGGAGAGATGTAAGAACTTTTCATAAAAATACCCTCATGAATAATCATTCCCTTATCTATTTTACCATCATTAAAATAAGAGAGAGATTGTCTATACAATGTGGTACCTTTAGTTTTTCTACAACATAATGGAGACCTATCATTTGAATCATGACTATGTCATATTAGAGCCTCTTTGCAAACATGTTCTTCTCTTTTTCTCTTGTGATGGGTTTCTAGTTATCAATTATCCAAAATAGGCTCAACCAATTGTTGTCCACTATATTTAAGGTTATCGCATCAAATTATGTGTCCTTTAAAATCCTCCTTTTGGTATCAATGGTCAAATAGATATCCACCTTCTCCCCTAAAACACCCTTTTCAGCTACCATGGATGTGAGATTCTCTAGATTACTTATTAGTGGTTTATAGTTCAATTTTGGATCAGATTATCCTTGTATAAATCACAATCCAATCTCCTTCAACTTGATTACAATGAGAACAAGATTAAATTAGGGTTTATAAACTCATAAGGGCTTTCCTAAAGGTTTTTACATTGCTTTAATGGTGGTAGTTATTTAAAATTATGTGATATCTATGGCATATATTGTGTTTAGATCTTTTAATTTATACCTTTGCTTTTCTTAGGTCTACAAAATCTTCATATTGGCATCTTCTACTTACATGGCTATGATGTGGCATCATGGAGGCACCCTACTCATTAATATTTAAAATATGACCATTTATAATTTTTAGACACATTTAAATATTTTATTGGTTATGGTCCCTTTGAAAATTTAACCTCACCTAACACCATTTGATTTATTTTCATTGATCCTGATCTGAGACATCAAATGCCATTAGTTGCTTGTTATATTTTTTATGGTTGTGAAACTTGTCACTTTTGAATTCATCCTCATCTTTGCTTAAATGTTAGAATTGATCTTATATTATCAGATCATATCTACCTAGATAAGTTCACTCTATTGATCTCAATCTACTTACCTGCATCTCCTACTCTATAAACCATTGATAAAATTGTGTACACTCATCCATGTACCATTGATGTTTGAAATATTATTTAGCATTAATTTATGGTTTGTGGCTATTCCATGCATCATATTTTAGTTTTTCCTTAGGTATTTTGACCTTTAAATGTTCATCATGTGTTGTTAGATCTTAATTTGGCCAGATCAACATGCCCCATTGAATTTCAATCTAAGGGGTGGAATGCCATTGGCTATTCAATTTTGCTTTATTGATATTGTTACACCTATCAAATTATCACTTGTATTAGGGTATTTGAATTGTCAAGGTTGATCTTAGGCCATCATATCACCTTTGACTGATCAATCACGTTCCATCAGATCATATTTTATAGCATCCCATTAGATCTTTGGCAAGCTTCTTACAATGGTGACACTTATCACCCTCTCACTTAATTTAGGGTTCCATTGATGTTTTGACTCTAACACATGTGTTTAGATTAATCTTGTTTAACAAAATCCATACCATTGATCTATGGTCAAAAAATATATTAAAAATACAAATAACTTAGCTTAAATATTTTAAACTAAGGTTTTATTCGTGTTGATAAACATAGAAAAACCTTAAGATAAAAATTTAGGAATTATTATAAAACATAATGAAAGGGAAAAAAAATTCATAAGAGATAATTCATAAATATTTAGCCTATGGTTTTTATTGTATTCATATATATAATAAAAACTAAAGGATAAAGCTTTATGACTTATCTAGTATATAACAAAAGGCACCCTGCATTAGTTAGACCACGTTAATATTAAAATGGACCATGGGGTCATGGGACATAAAGGGAAAAATAATAATATTTTTAAACTAAGGTTTGGTCATGTTAAAAAATGTGATTAAGAATTAGGATAAAAATTAAGATAACATCTTGACATAAATAATTATTCCCACATAAATAGTTCCTGCACAAATTTGAATTTAATTCTAAAAGGGACTTAGGTTAAAATGTTAAACTTAGGGTTTTATCATGACTTAAAATATATTCAATTAATATTTTATATACCAAAGGCTAGTAAGAGATCAATTTAACATTGAATTATAAAACCCTAAGCATGTTCATTCCCAAATGAGATTTGATTGAACCTACAATACAAAAACATAGGTGGTAGTCATTAGTAACATTAAAAGGGGTAAAACCATGATCACTTGAAAATATTTAATTTAAATAAAGTGAGAAATAGGTGTGGTTAATATTCAAATAAATATAATTTGTAAACATGATAATGGTCTCTAATAAAGTGATTTTCAAATTAAAGCACAATTTTGCAAATTTCAAAACAAGGGTCCCAATTTTTCAAAAAATGGGGGTATTTTGACCTAAAAAGGAGTATCCTCCATGAAAATATGCCCTTAAGGATTTATAAAGTATTAAAATAACCTCTCTATTCTTTCATGATATATCTCATGCTTAATAGGGTTATGTAAAGGATTTTTTATTTTTATTTTTACTTTTTCCTTAATTAGGTCGAAGGTGACATAAAAGTGAGATACAAGGTGTTATTTATTTTGTTTAATACTCCAAAAAAAATTTAATCCTATTTTATTTCAGAATCTTTACCTATTATTGTCCTCCAAATGGTAAGGACCACATGTGATTGACTTGGCAAGGTTGTTGAAGATTTCAATGCATTGATGGAGCTTATGAATAGGTAGTATGACTCTTCTTCCTCCAACTTGGAATATGATTAAGTGGATGAATATTTTTTTAATTATTAATTATAATTAAATATCCTTGATAATGTTTCATTTGATTATGAATAATCATAACTCTCTATACTAATCTTTCTTGGAAGTGTACATCTCCATTTTGGTAAGCTTATCAAATGCATAATGAGAACATGTAATTTTATTAAATTAAATTATTTTAACATATAGTGAGTATAAATACTATTTAAAAATAATCACCATGTTTTAACATAACATAAATTTTGAGCTCTAAACTCCAAATACAAGTTCTAAAAATGCTTTGCTGTGCTTTGTAGGCCTCAAGAAACCCTAATTTATATTTAGGGATTAAAATGAGTTATAAGTCTAAATATAAAATCATAATATACTGATTAAATAAGTTTAAATTATGTACACTTGTAAAATTTATAAAATATATAAAATTATTCACTAAACTCTAAAACACAAATTCACAAAAAGTGCTTAGAATTGCCCGTAGGGTTACTTAGAGATGATTTATTAATTATCTAAGCCTATTTTGCACTTTTTTCATTTTATAATAATTTATTTATAACTTTAAGTTAATTATAAAACATAAAATATCATTATATTCCCTCTAAAAGATCTAAAACACTCATTTCTCACTGTATTTATTAGTATATTAGTCAAAAAACCCTGATTTCCTTCATGGTGCAGACTTGTATTTTGCCATTTTATATCTCATAATGTATATTATGGAAATGAAACCAATTTAATAATTAAAGGAAATAAAATTATCCTCCATTTAAATTTTCATTTTATTTCACTTAGTAAAACCCAGAATATGCACTTTTTAGTGGTTTCTATTTTGTATTTTCTCATTTATGTGTGTTTGTAAGCCTAAGTTTTGGTATTTTATTGAGCTGTATGAGTCATAAATACATAATTAGTTTTTAATTATACCATTTATGAGAATATATAATTATTTAAAAAAATTATATGATAAATAAATCACTTAAACCTCTTTAAAATGCCTTTTCTAGTTGTCTCCCTTGCATGCTTGAAACCCTGCAACCTGTACCTTTTATTTTTTCCTTTATTTGCATTTAAATTTTAGCTGAGGAAGGTTTATTATTATTATTATTATTATTATTATTATTATTATTATTATTATTATTATTAATTCCCCCTAATATCTCAAAAAACTTTTAATTTTCAACAAGGATCTCAAAAATGCAATCATATTTCTTAAAACCAAGCTAGTGGGGTTTTAGAAGGGTTTTAAAGCACTTTTCCTTCTTAAAGATAGTTCATGAAGTTTATCCCATGTAACTTATGAATAATACATGTATTTTTTTGTAAATATTGTCCCATATGTTCTCATAATATAATTTTAACCAACTATTCTTCTCCTTCATGAATCAAACATTTGAAAATTTCGCTTAATAGCTTGCCACTAGCTTGCTAGAGGAATAGAATAAACTTCTACCAAAATTTGAAACTTTGAGTTGTTCATAATAATAGTTTGGATTTATTAATGTCTTTATATGTTTTTGAGATATTAATAAATCTCAATTCCTTGTATTTATTCTTCCAAATATCTAATGACCATTATTGACCCCCAAGTCAAAAGGGTCAATCTCTATAGTTATAAACGTCTTCAAAGGGCGCTCCAAGCTTGTAAATGGTAACTTTGGTTTCATAATGGTATTAAAATGGTAAATTCAATCCATGTTTAAAATTTAAATTTAATTTTTTTCTCTTTATGTACTTTTATAGTTGATCATCCATGTGTGTTCAAGGTTATATCATTATGATGAGTCATTATATGAGTTGTAGTCATTATAATCAATGTACCAGTGCACCCCAAGATCTATTGGCTCATTATAATCCAAATTTTAGGAATTTTATTTTCTCTCCAAAAATACAATCACCTTAAAGAGAGATTATAATGTGCATGGTGTTAAAAGGTGGTCAGAGAATAGTCGGGGTCATAAAACTTTGTAGTCTACTGTCTAAAGATTTATATTCATTCAAAAGAGGTAATTTTTAGTCACTTGTATTTCCATGAAGGTCAATATTTAGGTTAATTTTTTTAAAAAAATTTCCTTTCATCTTATTCAAATAATTCACAAGGAAAATAAGCTTGAATAGGTGTAGAGAGGTCAATAGATGTAGAAAACTAGTCAGAAGCTTAGTCGAGCTCTTTACAAGATAAAGAAGGCTAGAAGATTATTTTTATTTAATTAACATGAAAATGAATTGGGTTAAATTATAATATGAATAATATGGAACCCTCATGGGCTTAATATTCATGAAAACATTTTAGAGTTTAAGGTGTTG
>JARHVA010002488.1:1465000-1507500 GCA_037957365.1 Torreya grandis
TATGTAAATCATGTAAGTAATAATCTAAAGTGAGTAAAAATTTGTGCGTATTCCTAGTTTGACCCTATCCCCATCCTATTTGAGAACTAAGTCACCTTCCTTGACAATTCTTGAAGATGATCTTCTATAAAATGTTTCTTCACTTGTGTTTGATGCATATCCATAGATAAAATGGATTGATTTATTATATCTTATAAATACATAAGTTCATCATATCCCACTTCCATAGGCTCACTCTCTAATAATTACAGCTAATGCATTAGCTTCAAAGTAGGGAGATCAAGTGAGATTAACAATCTAACCCATCTCACATACACTATATTTTAGGGTGAATTATAAATATACCTCTTGAAGGTGATCATATCAACCCATACATTTTAATTTTAACTTCAAATTACAAGTCATTTTATTTTATTCAATGGTTCTCCTAATTATCTTCAACAAGTTTTTGTTAGTAGACTCACCAAGATCATTGCCTTGTGGATAATAATTAGAATAAGTGTTGAGATACACACCATTTTTAACAACACATTGATTAATTTTATCCCTATACAAATTCCATATCATTGGCTAAAATTATAGTCGAAGGAACACCAAACCTTGTGATAAAAACTTTGTAGAAGTCCAAGACACTAGATTCATTTGCTTCCTTCAAAGCCATTGCTTATGTCCATCTAGTGAATTAATCTATGGCATTGAGAATCCACTTGTGGCCCATTTATAAGTTATATTGATGAAACCAATTAATTCCAAACCCCATTGTATAAATGGATGATCTACTAAAATAGGTTTAAGAGATAATGCAATATGTTTTTCCTTTCCTACAAGTAATGCACACTTATAACACTTTATTACCCAAGCATGATAATATATAAAAAAATTTGGATAATAATATCCACCTCTCATTATTTTTTTGGATATTTTCCTTTATAAAAAGTGGCCTCCACCTTATCCATTATGAAATTCTTCAATTAATATTTCAACTTGACTTGGATCTATGCATCTCAACAACATGCCATTAAAATCCTTTTTGAATAACAAACCATAAACAAGCAAGAAAGGATAGATTTCATCCTAAAGTAACTCCTCTTTAACCCACTTAATTTTGGAGGATACATACCAATTTGAAGGTATCTTATCATATCTTGAAACTAGCTTGTTAAAGGTGTATGATTAGGTGTAATATCTTCATCATTCAAGAACAAAATTACCTCTTTATTTTCCTAAAAGTCTTTATCCAAATGCTCACAAAATCCTTTGCCTCTAATAATATTGGTTACCTTTATTTTCACATCATACTCCATGACTCTTATTATCAACCCTGATCTCTTTGATTCTAGGATGAGCAACCATCATGTGGATCCTTTTATCAAATAGTATATTCCTAACATTTTTGAGACATCTAATTATGGAAAGCACATACTTATCAAAAAATGTGTACCTTGTTTCATACTATTATAATCCTTGACTAATAAATTATATGGGTTATTCTAAACCTCGATATTTTTTTGTATCAATATTCTTGAAATTGTATCAAAATTAGCATATGAATACAACATAGAATCCTATGAAATATTAGGATTGATAAGAGTGAGAGCAGTAGAAATGGATTGATTAATTTTTTCAAAACTTTTCATGCCTTCCTTGGTCCAAGTAAAATTTTTATTTTTATTGATCATAACTATAAGAGACCTTGACAAGCTTGTAAAATTAGATATATACTTTTTTATAAAGTTAATATTTCCAAGGAAACTTTGAAATGCTTTCTTATGCTTAGGCATGTAAAATACAAGAATGAAGTCTATTATTTATATATAAATACTCAAACCATTCTTATAAACAACATGACTAATGAATTTACCTTCATGCACTAAAAACACACACTTATTAGGCTTAAGTGACACCTCTTATTTCCTACATATCTAAAATACCTCTCTAAGATGAAGCATGTCATCACTTCCCTTCTTTAAAAAAACTATAACATCATATAAATAAACAAGAAAAAACCTATTGATCAAAACTTGAAAGGCCATATCCATGGCTCTTTATGAATGTAAATCTTGTATTAGATAACCTAGATGGCATATTTTTGTATGCAAAGGTTCCCCACTAGGTGGTGAATGATATTTGAAACTGATCATATTCCTTCATAAGTATTTGGTCATATCCATTATAACTATCTAACAATGAAAACCTTTTCAAACAAGATAATAACTACAATATTTGTTCCATTGATTGCAAGGGATAATGCTCCTTGAGTGAGGCCTCATTCAAGTCACAAAAGTCCACACATAATCTAATTTATCTATTCTTCTCCTCACAGGAATAAGGTTAGCCACCCAAGTGGATTGCTTGATGGCAAATATGATAGTTGATTCAATCATTTTTTTAATCTATATTCTCATCAAAGGTTCTAGATTTGGGTTGATTGGTCTTTAACTCTGTCTATAAATTTTATATATACTTATATTTCAATGGGTTTGCTAAACCAATATAGGATCAAAGCATTTTTAAAACATTTTACTCCCATTCAAACACATCAGTAAAATATTTACATAAATCAACAAAGGATTTTTTTTATATGGACAGCATACATTACCAATATTGAGAGCTTTCCCATTGACTATTTCAATGATTTCTTAATGTTGTTCTTTGGTAGGCAAAGAAAATTTATCTATTCTTACCTCATCACCCCTACTAAAAATATTTTTAAGTGTGATAAGACCTTTGGGTAACTTGTTAGACTTGAGCTTAACTATATGATCACTATAATACTGTAAAATCTTTGAATGATTTGTAAAATATAATTTAACCTATTCTTGTAGGAAATGAATAACTTGATCATCATCATCATCATCATCATCATCATCATCATCATCATCATCATCATCATCATCATCATCATCATCAAAGACTTTCCAATTCACATTGTTATTAGTAATGGAGGATCTTACTATAAGCTTTATGTGTGGCTAAGTTTTATCATTATTTACATTATTTAGAATGTTAAATTGGGATATTAACCAACCTATTTGCATGATTATTTATCTCTATATGCATTACTTATATTTCAAATACATAAAAATCCTCTAGAAAATCCCATACCTTATATTTTCATGATTTTAGCAATGGATTTTTAAACACATTCAGCCCTCTTATTTGATGTACCACGAGTTCACTATCTCTAAATTATTTCAAGAGGTTATATCCCATCTTTCTATCCCAATGCAAACCATGAACTAAGGCATCATCTTTTTCCACATTATTATAACATCTAAACTAAAATTTTATAGTAAAAAAGTGCCTTTGTTTTGAGGTTTAAATGAGCATCACACAAAATCTAGTACCATGATTATTCTATGAGCCATTAAAATAGAGTTTCCATAAACCATCATTTAGCTCACCTTCTTTGTCTAGAATTATAATGCGAACACCATCTTCATGTAGGAAATAAAACTCAAGTCTTTCTTCCTCTATCATCTTTTATGGATCATGATAATGAATATTAGTAGACCATTTATCATGAAACAAATTAGGAATGCCATCAAGAGATGATTTTTATTAAACCTCACAAATTGTCTCTACTTCATCAGAGACGACATAATTTTCATTAACACCATTAGGCATGCATGGTTTTAGATGAAAATGAGAAATAATATTTGAATGAATTATAAATTTTGTTCCATATCCTTCTCTTAAACATGAGGTATGTCCAACCAACTAAAATATACCCACCTATCTTTGAAGTGAACTCATGTATTAAGTGTTGTCTCAAGATCTTGCACACTAAAAGAGAGTGTTCAAGTCTCTTTTAGATTTGGGCAACATTGGAACATTTCCAAGCATGTGGGTATGCTTATAGAGGAAATGAACCTCTATATTTTAAGAGATAGCTCCCTGAATGTATCTCTACAAAATAACCTCTATCTAAACCAGTTTGATTTAAAGGAAAAGAGTTAGAAATTGCATAAAAGAAAACCTAATCTAAGATTGGTGATGCATCAAAATTATCTTCTATGTGAATATCATATTCTAATGAAAAATACAAAAAAATGCATAGACCATTTTCAATATCTAAGGGGTTCTAACACAATTATTTTAGTATAGAGGAAAGATGTATAAAATGACAATGGATAATGAAATGAAAGGAAAATTACACATTCTAAGAATAGTTATACACTAACAAAAATTTAACACACTTGAACACACTCTATATGAATTTTTAGACTAAGAAAATTTACTTAGATGTGAAGGATAAAGGAAATAATGATGTAAAATCATCACGTACTATCACTATACATCACTTACATTCTTAGATAGTTGCTTAGAACTAGAAAGAAAAGACTTGTACTAATGCTTAAAGGCAAATTATAACATCAAACGAGTAGGGATTTTCCATACACTTTGTGGTTTTTTCTTACACTAGCCCAAGGGATATATTTATACTGAAAAGGAGGAGAAAATAGGATGACTTTGGCACCAAGAAGAGGAATCAATATGTTAGAAGTCTCTATCTTCAGTTACAACCATCTTTTTAAATGATGCTCATTCAGGGCATTTGATTGATCCGTGTCACCTCAAGTGGTTACAAAGTTAGCCTAATCTCTCAAAGATGCTTCCCAAATAGTTACACTAGTGGAAGATATTTTGAAATTCCATCAATGTGGTTATGAAAAATGATTCCACTTGTTGTGGATTTGTCTTGATACTAACAACTTCTTACCAGATCATTGAGGTGTGTAATGGTGTGGGGAAGAGTCATTTTTATTTTGTTGGCCTTAGAGAGGTATAACTTGGAGTCTATGTGCATGCTTTCATGGAATTTGTTATAATTTTGGCTCTATGTGTGTGTCCATAAAAATCCATTTAAATCTCACCCTAGCTCAACCTTTGTCAAATGATCAAATCTTACAAAGCCCCTCAATTTATTATTCCTTGAATTGGCCATCAAAAAATGACTTGGGTCTTGATCTGATCAATGGTGAGATGAACCCTATGATCTAATTTTGTTTATGAAGAATGTGAACCTTTGTATCTTTGAACATTTGAGCCAAGACCATCAATCTACTTGGGACCCACTATTTAAATGCCAATGCCTAGCTCATCACCTTAAAGTTAACATCCATATAATCATCATTATACTAGGAGCATTCCTTCAGGGAATTTTCCTAGATAATTTTCTTGTAAACCCTTTTATTTTCACCCTTTGAAAATATTAAACTTTCCCTTCAGTAATATTGAAGTGTCCCTTCATAAATCCTAAAATGGACACTTTCCCAAGAAAATACCCTTCAGACTTTTTGCAAGTGTCCCTTTAGGATTTTTGTAAATGACCATTCGCAAGAGAAAAGACCCTTTAGTAAAATTGAAAATGTCCCTTTAGAAATATTTAAGAGGACACTTCCATGAGAAAAATACCCTTTGAAAAGATTGAAAATGTCCCTTCATAAATATTATAAACGACCCTTTATACTTTTTGCAAGTGTCCCTTCAAGAATTTTGCAAAGGACCTATCGCAAGAGAAAAGAACCTTCGGCAAAATTGAAAATGCCCATTTGGAAATATGGCAATGGACCCTTTAGACTTTTTGCAAGTGTCCCTTCAAGATTTTTTTAAAGGACCTTTCGTAAGATAAAAGACATTTCAATAAAATTAAAAACCCTTCAAAAATATTATAAAGAACACTTCCATGAGAAAAATACCCTTATAAAATATTGTCCTTCAAAAAATTTGAAAGAACCAATTCCTTCAAAAAAGTTGAAAGGACCAATTCCTTCAAAAAATTTGAAAGAGCCAATTCCTTTAGAAAAGTTGAAAATGACCAATTCATGAGAAAAGACCCTTTATAAATATTGAAAATGTACCCTTCAAACTTTTTACAAAGGAAACATCCATGAGAAAAAGACCCTTCAATATTTTTGTAAGTGACCATTAAAAAAAATTGAAATAGACCAATTCATTTAGACTTTTTATTTTGGATAAAAAGTTTGAAATAATTCCTTTGAGACTTGAACAAAAAACCCAAATCAAAACCTTGTTAGAAGAAATAACACTTGTGAAAAAATACCAAAATAACACTTTCAAAAAGACTGAACAAAGGATTTTGAAGGAAATAAAACTTGAAACTTTGCTTTGGGGATAAACAAATCAATAATTCTACACTTAGCCAAAATTTAAGATGAAAAACTTGGGTGTGAATATTAGCTAACAATAAACACATAGTAAAGTATACAGGAACATCCACCACCACCACATCTTATTAAATGGTCACATTAAAGCATGCATGAAGTGTTAATTTAAAATTATTAATTACACCCGTTATCTTGGTTGGAGTGACATAAAGGTTCAATATACCCTTAGTGTTTGGATCATACACCAAACCTAACTTATCTACAATCTATTTTGTTATCATTATGCCACTTGCTCCACTATCAACCATGTAATTATGAACTTGTGTGTTGCCAATAATCAATAAAAGATAGAAATAATGTGTTTTACTTGGTTTTACATCAGTTTTATGACCTTTACCACTTTATATACCTTATGTAATATTTTCTTTCTCTTGATGTTCTAAATTTTCTAAAATAACACTTACCTTATCTATCATTTTTATAGACAAGCTAAATCCTGAAAGCTCATGTGTATGTATATATATATATATATATATATATTGGGATAGATAATGAATTACACATGTTCATTTTGATTTTATCTTTCTTCATATGGTCTACTATGATAAAAGAAGAGAATCCAATCTTTGGTTACACCTTTGAAGTTATAGGATGCTCTTTTAATTAAGGAACTTGATAAACCTTGATTGTTTCCATATTATAGTTTTTTTGAGCTAAATGGGAAGAAATATGATCATTAGTACCATTATAAATGATATTAGGAACATTAGGACCATTAATTACCTCTTGAGTCTCATTTATATCACTTTTATTGGATCATGTGATGGTTCTAATGAAGTTGTTTTACTTGTTAGGCTCACCAATATAATATATTTCTACATTATCATCAACTTATTATTTCACCAAGGTTTCATTTGGTTTGATCAAATTATTTTATGTTGGTATAAGGGCCTTTGATGTGGTAGGAGAATTAGAATCAATTACTACATATGGCTTGGTTGGTGTAATGACTAATTTAACTTGGTATGGAGCCCTATTATGTATAAAGGCTTGGTAGTGAGGTCTTTGATATATATATGTATGATATGTGGGAAATAAGGTTCTTGGTATGGCCTATTGACTTGATATTTTTACCTCTTTAGTTGAACTATCTCATTACAAAATGATTGCAGTATACCTTTTAGTTCACCAATCTCACTATATTGATTAAGATGAGCTATAACTTGACTTTAAAGGGATAGAATTAGGGCTAGTGATGGATCTTGAGGAGAAGAAATAGGTTGTGTTTCTATAAAAAATGTCATTATAGGCCTAGGTTCAATTTTAACATCCTGGATTAGACTATTTTTCACTCTAATGTCAACCTCATAGGCATATGAAAGCGTCCTACCACCCATGGACTGAATCATAACTAAAATATTAGTATTCAAGGCTCTCAATAAGTATATGAAAGTATAATCAATACATGGACTTATCATGGAATGTATTTTGTTCCATGTTCTATGAAATCTAAAGTTGAAATTAGTCATAAATCCATGTGGTGCTCTCTTTATAGTAGTGAGCTACTCAAAAATGGATAAATAGTATGATTTATCTTCAAATTATCTACAAAATGTTTCATCTAAATCATCCCAAGTGGAAATGGAGTTTAAGAGAAGTTTAATATACCATTGCAATGTCTTTCCTCTTAAAGATGTAACAAGCAAATATATGTAAACATTCTCTTGGGTAACATGGTGGATTGAACATAAGCTGGTAACATATTTGATATGTTCTATGGGTGTAGTTTGATCTTCACCTATAAGATATGGTAGATTTTTGAGTGTTGAGGTTGATATATCATCATATTGGTCCAAATTGATAGTGATTCCTTCATTAAAAGGGATAAATACTTGGTTTTTATAGATATCCATGTTGATAATAGGATTTTAATTTATAGTTGTTTGCACAATAGATTGATTTGGTGATTGAAATAACCTCTTAGGATATGGGATTATTTTTAAAAACCTTCTTCATTTGTTTGAATTCAAAGGTAATTCAAAAAAATCAAAAGGTATAACTATAATTGACTACCTTGTAGTGATCTTCAGTATGAAAGTGGTACTTCTCTACTACTATAAATATATATTTTTTAGCTTGAATATTTGGTTCCACTAGGATTTTAAAAAATTATTATCACTCAAAAGTGAACCAAAGCAAAAAATGTGTGCTTGTTCTCACTCATAATGACATAATGGAAACCATATAAGTAGAGGATAGCCTTATATTAGAGATAATATCTAGATTAATATATGGATCCATTTGGTACACTCACCTACTTCACTCTAAAATCCCTAATTTAGTGATTTTTGACTAGGAAAATAGTAAAAAGAGCAATACTCAAGCTGAAATTCAACATGAAAAATAAAAATTTGGGGTGATGCACTAGTGTTATAGTCAATTATGCCTATACTTGACACACTTGAGAATATAAAGAGATTTCACACATTCATTTCATATTCATATAATGACTCTTACATCAATATTTCATACAAAGGTCTTGACAAACACTCACAATAGCATGGAAGGAATGAACATTGGTTGAATTCACTTCCAAATTACATATAAATTTGACTTAAAAACTTGATATGACCTAAAATAATATTAATTTTATGCATAATGGTGAAAAATTCAAACATAAACATATTAAAATCAATCATTCACTAAGTTGCATCAATGAACATGATTCACAGAGTTCATGAAGAGCCTAAAAGTGGAAGAAACATCAAATTCATATTGCTTCAAAGGTGATGTAGTAAAAAAATTTGGTAGAGTTTAAACATATCCAAAATAATAATGTGATCCCTTATTTCATAAAAATAACATACATATATAAAAGGAAGTTAGGATAGAGGAGACAAGGCAACCCTAAACTAGGGATGAATCATCATGCCTAGTCATCTTTCTCTCTTCCTCAGTTAACCACCAAACCCATACATATTAAATGATATATTTCAAACTCTTTCTCTTGTAAAATATCATAAGAGATATGGATAGATTTTTTTGAGTGCTTTGAATAAGTCATAGGTTCTCATTCATGACCTATCTTGAAGGGTATAACTCTCATTTCATGATTTGATGGTCTTTAATGTTTGAAGACATCTTGATCATATTAATTTATTCCATTTTAATGGATAATACAACCTCCTTGAGACTCTCTATCTTTAAATTGAGTTAATTTAACTATATTCCATATATCTTAGAGTTTGACCCAACTATGCACTTATATTCTTGCTTGCATGTTTATCTTCTCTTGACTTACTCAAATAGCTCCATGGTAGCATAAAAGGAAGATGTTTGCATGATTTAATTGATGAATGAGTCTTATCCATAAAAATGTTCCCTCAATTATTCATAAAGTCTTCAACTAACCCCTCTATTCTTACATGTTATCTCTCCACCTTAATAGGGTTGTTTGAAGGCTTCTCTATGTTGATTTGACTTTTTCCTCAATTAAACAAAGTGGAGTATAAGTGAGATAAAATCCATTATTAATTTTTTAAAATAATACATACAACATTTATTCCTATTTTGACACAAAATATTTACCTCTTCTTGTCCTTCAAATGACAAAGAACATATATGATTGACATGGCAAGGTTGTTTAAGATTTTAATGCATTCATAGAGATTATCGATAGGTAGTAGGAATCTTAATCAAAATTGGAATAATATTAAGTATATGAATATTTAATTTTTTTTAATTATTCAAAATCATGAAATATCCTTGATGAAACTACATTTTATGATGAATAATCATAGCTCTCTATACTGATCTTTATTATAAGTGTACATCTTCTCTATTTTGGCAAGCTTACCAAATGCACAATGAGAACCTATAAATTTATGAACCTAAAATATTTTATATATAATTATTATAGTAAAAAAATGGTAAAATATATCTTAAAATAAATTTTTAGATTCAAACACCACATACAACTTCCAAAAGTATTCTTTTGTACTTTCTAGACCTTAAGAAACCTTGTTTTTGATTTGGGGGTATAAAATGAGTTATAGATCTCACCAGAAACTAATATTATGATAATTGGATAGGTATAAATGGTATATACCTTTAAATGTTTTAAAATATTTAAAATACATCACCAAACTCTAAAAACCAAACTCATAAAAGGTATCTACTTATTGCCCACAGGGTTGCCTAAAGATGTATTTTTAATGATCTAAGCCTATTTTGCATTGGTTATTATTGTATAGTAATTAATTAATACATTTATATGACTTATAAACCATATAATATCATTATATTCCATTTAAAATATTTTAAACACTTATTTCTCACACTATTTATGAGCAAATTACTCAAAAAACCATGATTTCCTTCATGGTACAGACTTATGTTTTGTTATTTTTTATATTATTAGGTATAATAATAATATAAAATTAATTTTAAACATTAAATGACATAATAAAATAACCCCATGTAAATTTTCATGAGATTTAAATTAGAAAAATCCAAAATGTACACTTTTTAGTTTTTTCTAGCTTGCATTTTCTCATTTTTGTATGCTTGTAGGTCTACATATTGACATTTTATTGATTTTTATATGGAATAATACATAAATATTTTTTAATTATATAATATATCCACTATAATAATTCCAACTATTTTATACATTTAATAAATCACTCAAACCTCTTAAAAAATACCTTTTTTCACGATTTCTATTGTATGCTTAAAACCCTACAACTTATACATTTAACTTTATCAATTATTTGAATTGAAATTTTTACTTAGGAAGGTTTATTAGGTTTATTTATTCCCCATAATATATAACACAATTTTTCATTTTCAACAAGTAACTCAAAAAATCAGTCATCTTGCCTAAAACCAAGTTATTGGGGTTTTAGAAGGGTTTCAGAGCACTTTTCCTTCTTAACGATAGTTAATAAAATAAAGCCTATGTAAAATTAAAATAATTAATTAAATATTGAGTTCATATAATCCCATAAATTACATTAATATTATTATAACCAACTCTTATTATCGTTCATAAACCAAACATTTGAAAATTGCCCTTACTAGCTTGCAACTAGCTTGGTAGAGGAATAGAAGAAACTTATCCCAAAATTTGGACTTGTGATATGTTCCTAAGAATGTTTTTGGATATATTAGTTTTTTAATATAATTTTTTATATCTTATTTAATCCTAATTCCATGAAATGAGTCTTCTAAAAGACTTGCACATGAGTAACTAGATGTGCGAAGATGTCTTTTTGCATGTTTAACCTCATTTGCACTTATTCCTTCTTTGAATATGTTTGAGAGAAATTAAAAAATAGTGTGAGAATATTTAAATAAACCTTAATTTACTGATTATAACCTGTAACTTGACGCCTTATCATGTTAAATGACTTAAAATGACCTTTAAGATAATGAACTTGACTCACTTAACAAGACATTTCCAAAGGTTTTGTTATCTTTTGCAAGAAAAATGTTAAACTCACTTTAAATTAACTTTTGAAAAAATGTCTTAATATATCCAGAAAATGCTATATAGAACCAAAAAAAAATAAATGACTCAAATTATATATGCACATACGCTTAACCAATGGTGGTAAAATTTGTCAACATGATACCCTAGAGGAAGTGCACTCATGTGCATAATGAAAATGACACCCATATTTGTAGTCATTCATCCATCCCTCCAGGTTGCTCCAACCAAAATTTACATAATGGTTCCTTTAATCACTATGTCATGTGTGGGTCTGATCACAACAACCAAATTAAATAAAAATTTAGTCTTTATTTTGCCCTCAATACGGGCTATAAATTTTACCTCAACTACTTCAAATACAACCACTTCTACAAATGCTTTGGTAAAAAGGCTCAATAAAAATTAAAATTTGAATCTTTTGCATCCCTTTCTTATAATTTCAATTCTTCTAGATTTTATCCCTATCCCTCATTTTTTATCACCCTAGGGTCCCAAGGATTCAACTTTAATGAATTGATTTACACATTTTTATTAAACACCCTAGTCCTAGGTTCCAATTGCCCATAGGTGAGTATGACACAAGACTAATGGCATGCCAACTTATTCTTATGGAGGTCCCCATTTTTACTTCCTCCTTTCACTCCCATGCCTCTTCCCCCTCTATTCATTTCTTCCTTCTTTCCCTCTACTTCACCACCTCCTTCACCCTCTAGGCTACAAACATTGATTATCATCACTTCCACTCCTCATATTACATATTCCTCTACTTTGAGGAAATTAATTAGAAAAATTTGGGTTTGGGCCTATTGATGCCTAATTGTGTACCAAAGGTATCCAGAGTGTTTAGGGAACACTTCTCATTTTTAAATTCCTACAAATCCAATACATGAGTTGTAGGTTGCGGTAATCTTGTTACCTATTGGTGGAATAGAGGTAAAACAAGTGACTATTTCATAATATTTATATAAGTTGGTGGTTGGAAACCACCATGGAAAAACAATATATCTATGAAAAGTATGTAGTAATTATGCAAAGAACAATGAATTATGATCAAGAACTAAATTAATAATTAATTTAGGATGAATATTTACAATGACAAGATAAACTAAGGTGATTTAGTGAAAAAAGTGGCAAAAGGAAGGGTACAGAAGAAAGAAGTGTTGTTGGTCTTGATTCCAAAAATCATAACAAAGTTTATATTTCATCTAGACATGTACTTAACCAATATGTGACATGAAGTAGCGTAGGCTCAAATCTTATCACACATCAGGCAAGCTTCTAAAGAAGGTGGAAATAATGAAAATAAGAACTAGGTTCCCCTTAAATATTTTAGCCATGCAAGAAAACATCATATCCCAAATGCAATAAGGATAAATGAAATGAAATGAACCTAATAAATTTTAGTCAACCTAGCATTGGTATAAGTTAACAACTATGAAATTAAAGGTACAGACCAAGAATTCATAAGAGTCATTCAAATATGGCTAAGATAACAATAAAATGAAAGAGAAGACATGATAACAAAGACACAAATAAATACTAGATAATCTTTGTATAATTTCTTTCTTGTATTGATTACTCCAATTTTACAAAGTAATTTTGGATCTAATAACTCCCCTCCTTTATACAATGGTAGTAATACATTCTATAGAAGGATAAGGTAGTATACTAGTTAGTTGTAAGATAACAAGGTACAAGAAGTAAGGATGGATATCCTTTTTCTACAAAGTTCTAGAATATAATTACTTCTGTAAAATAGACTGACCTAGAGGAAAATATGCTAAAAAACTACAATATGCCTTTACAAAAGAAAATTCCATTTTAAACATGTTATAATGCTTCACAAATGTGGAATATTAACAAATTGGGTGATGGGCCCTACATTTGTTAACTTTCTTGTTGCTACTGAAGGATGTTCATAGCCTTTTAATGCTCCTCATTATCAAGACTCAAATCCATAGTTGGCCTTAAGATACATGATTCTTCTTTATCAGCTAGATGATTCAACTCCATATCATTCCTATCCATAGCTTCCATACTATTTTTGGCCTCAATTATCCTTTTGATTACATTGAGGATCATGTTTAGGATCCTACTATTATCTGCCCTAGACTAGCATTGACTCTTGATTCTATACATTTGCATTTTTGAGCACATAATATATTCATTTTTTTCACTTTGTGTATTCACGGTTCTTATTTGGTGTCTATCTGGCACTTTCATGGTATTTTTTGTAAATTCCTTCAAAGCACTAGCCATTATTATTGAAAATTTGTCCTCTTGTTTCATGCTATTAGATAGTTTCCCATAGATCAATGCAGACCATTGATCATGATCCAATAACTTTCCTATTATTGGCCATCTTTGTATCAATCCCTATGGTTATGCCACTTGTCACTTTCATGGATTTTCTAAGCTCTATATTCTACATCAATCACATATTAAATATGTGTTTTCTAACTATCAAGCCCATAGATTTTCATAGCACTATTGAATAGTTGTCCACAATTTCATGTCATTAGATTATCTGGTCATGATGAAGCATGAGCCATTGATCTTACAAGATGCATGAGATTTAATCAATAGATGACTATAGAAAGTAACTTAGGATAAAATATTGTAATCTAAGTTTATTTCATGTTAAAAAACATGCCATAGACTTAGGTTAAAGTATTTTATGCTAAGTTTCAAAACATGATATAAAGTGGCCCCTTATAATGATATAAAATACATCCATTTTCCTAGATAAAATGTTAGATGATGTTGATTTTGATGGTCTCATAGAATTTAATGATGGCCATGTAGACATCAAATGATGTTTATGAGAATGTAAAATTTAAGCTCATGAAGTTCCTATAGTCCATAGATCTTGGATTCAATTCACTCTATTAGATCAAGAGCCTCAATGAGGTAACATCCATAAATCATGATTAAAAAAAATCATGAAATTAATTCCATTTAATATGTGGTACCCTTTATTATCAAGCTATGAATGTGGGAATTCCATGTGGTGAACCCATTAGGCTTCTTAGGCTTTTAACTTTTCATCACTACATTTGCTCCATTAGATCTTCAGTCCTAATGAGGTGCAAGCCATAGATTGTGATCTAGATGCAAGCACATGATTGGTCCAAAGGACTAAATTCTTAGTTTTTTTAGTATTTCTTCACTCTATCAGATTATTCACTCATGATAACGTATGGACCATCAAATGTATAAAGAAGTAAGGTATTTAAGTTAGGACTCAAGTAGATAGAAACTTAGCATAAATCATTAAGGTTAATGTCTCATTCATGTTTATCTCTCTTTCATGTTGATAAACATGAATGGGGCCTTATAATTGAGAATTTAGGATAAATAGGTAATAAAGGGGACCATGCTATAAAAATTAAAAGGATATTTCCAATACAAAAGTTAGACTTGGTTAGAAATAAAAGGAACAAAAAGAGGGAAAATAAAGTGGACTAGGCATAATTTTTGTGTTAAGGTTTCGTTGTGATAATAAAAACAACAATTTCTTAACATGAAAATCAGGGCTTAATTCTAAACTAAATTATAAACATTCCCACCAAAAGTTTTCCCACCAATGTTTTAATTTGAATAAGGGGTTCAAGTTAGGGTTTGCTAAAATGAGGGTTTTATGGCATAAATCCAATAGTGAGATTATTCAAATCAAAGGATAGTAAAATCATGAATGAAGATAAATAATGGGGATCTAAGCATGATCTATTAATAAATTCTCCATGAAACATATAACTTATCACATGAAGATTAATTTTTAGTAATATTAGGTAACCTTAAAGAAAAACCATAAACTAGTAGGCTAACTTTATCAATGTGGATGATATTTAAATTCTAATAATGTTCAAAACAAGCTATAATTTTAGTGATAATTTCAAAATATCTCAAGGGTCCAAATTTTCAAAAAATGGGGGTATGTTGGACTCAAAAAAACCATTGAGCCTTCAAGTACACAAATACTAAGGCATAGGGATAATGAAGAGGGTGCTCATATAAACATTCACATAGGATTGTAA
The DNA here is from genome assembly GCA_037957365.1 of Torreya grandis. Classification (NCBI taxonomy): domain Eukaryota; kingdom Viridiplantae; phylum Streptophyta; class Pinopsida; order Cupressales; family Taxaceae; genus Torreya; species Torreya grandis. The sequence goes on from JARHVA010002488.1 coordinate 1,480,663, forward strand.
CCCTATGGTATGGAGGTCCAATAAATATCTCTTCTCTTTGACCAAAGTGAGGATCAAAAGTAGAGAAGATAAAGTAGTAAAGGACCCAATTCTAGTGTTCCAATCCACAAACAACCTCATGAAAGATATGAAATAACAAGTTTTACTATTTGGGTCATAATTGAGGAGTAATTTCCCAATTAGGATGATTATTTTAGTTTCATAAAACTTTGAAAAGCTATTCACAACTCTTGGAAAGGTGACTAGATCCCTATCCATGACCAAATATCAATTCTAACAAACTCAAGCATATCTGAAAAGAGTTGTACACATGGACAGTAAGTGTGATAAGCTTGTTGTGGTCCTCGAGAATGGAATGCTCACATATCTTAAGCTCATGAATCTAGTAGACCTAAAGCTCTATCATATTTATTTTTGGGTCATGAGTACTTAAGTTAAACATTAGTTGTCTATAATACAAAAACTAATTTAGCCTTTTGAAAAGAGTAGGGAGAAGATGTTAACTTATTTCAAAGAGATTAGATCATTATTTTGTTCCACCTAGAAATCACCTTGTTCAAAAAAGAGTAAATTAAAGTCTAATTTCCCCAATTCAATGAAGTCATGTAGTGACAAGTGGTGAAAGTTAACAAGGCTAGGGCTAAGGCAGTTTAGGAGTTATCAACCTAGTTAACAATTAGTATCAACTAGGTGTTCAAGGTAAATTTTAACTTAGAGTACCAACTCAAAGTTCAAGATTGGTTGTTATACCTAGATAATATAACCCTTAAAAATTACTTATGAACATTGGCAATTTATATATGGTGTTCAAATTAGTTACAGTGTCACTAGTAGTTGAGGAGGCCCACCCTATACAATTGGGAGGGGGTCTACTCCTGGATATTTAGTTTTCTATTATTAGTGCCCCATAGAATATTTTTTTGTGGATATGGTGGGAATATTTTGTGTAATAATTTTTTTAAAAAAATTGAGGCCATCATAGCTAAGGATGGTAATCTTGTGCTACTAGGAGATGATTCCCATCCTTCTATATATAGTAGTTTGTATTCTCATAGATGGGTGGGAATGTTTGTAGAAAAACATTCTTGAACTAATTAAATTTATTATTTATTTCAATATGTGTTTTTTTTCATGGTTGTTGTCCTCTATTTCTCTCTATTTTTTAAATTAATGATAGTGATAAGGAATTGATATTATACTCTCCTCCAAATAATAAATGTAGTAATTAGAATGTGCATTTTAAATTATAATTATTGGTACGGTCTTTTATTTTTAGTGGAACATTGGTAAGTTTGTGTGAAAAATATATAGAGTAATATGGAACATTAGTGTGTAATTTTACTGTCTTTTACATGTTTATATACTTATAGTATTCACTTGCATAAAATCTGATGTGCCCATTTTACAAAAAATAAAAAAATTTTACTCTTAATTCATAATGTTTTATTGTACTAGACATTTTTAGAAAGGGGCATAATATGGGTACATTTTTCTCAATGTTCATAAATTTTTTTGCTTGCATAGAATGGGCACATGCCCATTTTTGAAAAAACAAGAATTTCATAATCAATTTAAAAACCAATGGTATTATTTCATGTATAATGGGCACATGCCCATTATACACATTAGATAAGAATTTTATCAAATAATAAATCCAATAATCTTCACTTGTGTAGAATTTTTATGTTTCCATCCTACACAAAATATAAATATTTGATTCAAAATTGATAATATTTTTAGTATACATGACATATGTAGAAAGGGGCATAATATGAGAATTTATTTATCAATGCTCATAATTTTGTTGGATTTCATAGAATGAGAACATTCCCATTTTGAAAAAATATAATAACGTTATCATCAATTATTAATCAGGCATACTAAATATTCAAATATTATTCGATTCTTAATCGATGATGTACTTATATTTTTTTAGATATTCAGGCATGTGCCCATTCTACACTATCAAAGTAAGTCTAAAGTTATCACTCAATAACCCAATAGTCTTTTTTTGTGCAAGGGGCACATGGCCATTTTAAACAAGATATAAAAATTAGATTCTTAATTAGTAATTTTCTTAGAATATTAATAATGCATTAGTATAATGGGGCATAACATGATCTCTTTTTTCTTTATGCTCATAATATAGTTAATATATTATGTATAATAGGCATACTATAATATTATTAATAGTCTTAATTTATAATGTGGAGTCAAGAGCACATTCCCATTACACACATGTAAATCCCATTGTATTATTAGTCAATAATATTCAAAATATATTACAAAATCTATGTATAATAGGAAGTCATGTTCATTATAAAGAGGTTAAATTAATTTTATCAATTAAAAATCAAAGATTCTTATCTTGTGTATAATATAAGCATCTACTTATTAATAAATATTTATTATAGTATAAATAAATATTAACCACTTGTTATAATCTATTAGTGCACATTCTAATAGGAAAAAGTTTAATTGCTAAAATCAAATCACTTTACTATAAGTATTTTTTCATAAAAAATAAATTTTCATATAATCATGAATTAGAATTCAAAAGAAATTTAAAACTATCATAAGGGGGATAATTCATGATATTTCATAGTAATGATATTAAAATTTTAGAATAGGAAAAAGTCATTACTAAATAGAAAATGAGTTACTTTCTAGTAATTATTTTTATATGGTATGAAAATTACATACAAATAAAGTCAAGTCAGTGAAAACAAAATGAATCTAGATAAATTACATATAATAATATTACACAAGTAAGTATAAACCTATATTTTTTGTTTTTTCATGAAAACTACATCTACAAACAGATAAGAGTCAAGCAAAACTGGGAAAATATAGTTGAAAGTGGAAGGGATCGACAAGATGATTACATAAAGACTCAGTTTATAATTATTGGTTTTGCATGAAACTACATTTATAGACATATTAATAAGACTAAATTTTCAAGGAGATTACACAAGGATTTTAAAATGAGTTTACATACATGTATTTATCATCTTCATTTTTTATGTCAATGATGCACTCAGTTTAAATTGTAAAAATGAAATCAATGATTTAGTGAGTCTAGTTATAATTAATATTTAAATTTAAAAACATATTGAAATTTACATGTTGTAGATATAAGGAAGAATATATAAATCATTTTCAAAGAATAAGGAATAATTTATATGTAAAAAATTAAAACCTGGTTTTAGATGTTGTAGTTATTTCTATACATGCCAAAAAAATATGATGTTTTATGTCTTTTTATTCTTTCCAACTTAAGAACTAACTTTGATGTTAATTTTTTTCCTATCTGTGTCATTTCACTATTATATTATTTCTATGTCATTTAATTTAGTTTCATTAGGCTCCCAGATGGACGCTAGTATCTTTGAAACTTGACTATATTTACCTATTTGTAGTGTTGATAGGTACCTAAATGAATGTTGGTACCCCTCAAACCTGACTATATTTGTCTTTATATATTGTTAATATGTTCCATTAAGGTCTCTTTTCTCCATAAAACATGACTATCTATATCTATTTATAGTGTTGATAGGATCCTACATGGATGGTAATATCCCTAAAACCTAACTATCTATATCTATCTATAGTGTTGATGATAGTATGCTCTCATTATGTGTGGTGGAATCACCAAAATTTGGATATATTTGATTTTATTTATATCTATCATATGGTTTCTTTTATTTAATGAGAAAAAACTAAGGAAGGAAACCTAATCCTTCTAATACACAATAAATTATAATGCATCCAACTACGAACAAATTCCACCCAACATTTGAGCATAAAAATTTCAAAATTTGAAAAATACATGATGCATTAAATTTTTCACCAATTTTCAAATTTTAAAAACACCACACCATAGACTTATGAGATATGTTTCGATTTGAAAATCATTTAGCTTATGAAATTTATCATGGTTTGTGTTAGATTTGCACTATGTTTTCCAATCCAGAAGGGCTTGTCAATATGGCATGATTTGACAATTATACTTATTTGAGATGTGATATAAATTATTGAATATCTAGTTTAGTACCTAAATAAAATATTTTCAAAATTTCCACAAAATCCAAAAATATATTTAGGAGCATTTTTAGTACTAGTAAAAATAATATGACTATAAATGAAACTAATTTTAAAAATTATTTTGACACATACTTTTAATATATTAAATACATAATTAAATAAAAATAATATTTTTAGTATTTAACCATTGTATTATGGTAAAATTTCCACATTTATTAGTGTTACAATTAAATATTAATACTCTTCATGTGTGTAAAATATTACTAGTAGATAATCTTAATTTGCAAAATTTCAAGAAAATATGTTAATGTGAAACATTATACAATACAATAAGTAAAATTGAACCACAAAGTAAAGGATTCAAATCTTATCCTAGTTTGAATGTTATAAATAAAATGATATTGATTTTATTAGAATAATTCCATAATTTAAATAAATGGTGATACTAATGAACTGTCTTTATCCTTGATTGTGGTAACATTTTAAATTTTGACAAGCACTATTTACCTCTAGATAGAATTTTTTTAGACATTTATAAAATTTAAATTTTATTATTTAATAAATGTAAGGTATAAAATAAATTTGAGAAATACATGTCAAAATTTATTGAATCTTAAATAGTATTTTAAATTACATTTTAGTTACAATTATTATAACCACGTAAACCTCAAATTTAATCTAACATTTAAATATGATTAAAATAAATATTATTTTACCATTATATACATAAAAAATCCATTTTTTAGTTGTGTTGAAATTATGTAAGAATAAGATAAGAATATTCATCCTATATTATTTATAAAAGGATTAATAATCATCCCATTATACAACATTATTATTAGAATATTATCCTATCTTGTGTGTAATGAGCTCAATTGATTATGTATAATGGGCATAATTTATAGTTTAGAGTGGGAATAAGAATGAGAACATTGTACATTATAAAAAAATGATAATACAAGATTTTAATGAGACTAATAACATAGATTATCCATTATAAATAAGAAAATAATATTGACCTTATCTTATGTTATAGAATAATATTACATAATTTAATTCTCATTAATAAACCATTGAAACATGTCTATTATATGTCTATAACATGTTCAATTCACTTTATTAGCATCATCTCCATTATTATAATTATTTATTAAGACCAAATATTATAATAATCAATTAATATCAAAAGACACATCTTATCCTTGTACATATACATTTCTAGTATAATTCTCTATGAGATCCCACAAATTATAGAATAATGATGTGTAATTAAATTTTAATTAATACACCATTGAATAAATTAAATTATAAATGCATATATCATGCTCAATTTGATATATGAGTTTCATATCCATTATTACAATTTGTTGATAAGATTTAAAAAAATAAGAAATAGCGAGAGACACATCTCATCCTCATGCATATACATTTATAGTCTAATTATCTACCAGATACTACTAGGTACATTTGATACTACAAATGACAAATGTAGATTTATGATGAGATAATACCATCATAATGTTACACATTATACTTTTATGTTAAATAATCCATTAAATAATATGCCATTATTGTGTTACATAATGGGCATAACTAATAAAATTATTAATATATTAAAAAGAATGGGCATGTGCCCATTCTACATAATGTAAGAGTGTTGGCTTCTTTATAAGAGGAAAATGTTATTATCTTTATTTGAAGTAGAATATTATAGACATGTTTCATATGAATATTATAAATTTTTATAATGTAAATGTCCATATTATTATTTACCTTGTTCATAATGGGCATGTGCTCATTCTACACAAGATAATAATATTATCAATTATCAAAATCTCTATCTTGTGTAGAATGTGAATATTTGATAATATTATTTATCTTTATATTATGTGTATAATATTATTAATGTAATTTATTTAATATTGATTAGAATGTGGGTGTTCATATTATTATTATCTTTTTAAGAATGGGATTGTGCCCACTCTACACAAGATTAGAATACTATCAAATGTAAAATATATGTATCTTGTGTAGAATGAGATTAATTGATAAAATTATTAATATATTATGTAAAATAAAACACATGATTATTATAAATAAAATATAAACTATCATTTCCATTATTACAATTCATTGTTAATAAAAAAAATTAATAATACAAATTTAATATCAATAAACTATCTTGTACTCATGCATATACAGTTTTGGTCTAATTCTCTATGAGATCCCATGAAATACATAATAATTGTATGTAATTAAATTATAATTAATAAATCATCAAATCAATTAATGTATATATATCTATATCATGCATTGTTTGATATATCAATTTCATATCCATTATTACTACTCATTGATAAGACCAAATACAATATAAAATATCAATAAACACATCTTGTCCTCACGTATATATCTTTCTCATATAATTATCTTTGGTATATCATGATGTAAAATTGATACCGTAAATGGGATATGTAGATATATGATGATGTGGTATTGTCATAAGGTTTTGTGTTATAATTCTATGTTCAATACTCCACTAAAGCTTCTGCCTAAGTTTGTGTTACAAAATGGGCATATTTGATAAAATTATTAGTATTTTGAGTAGAATGGGCATGTGCCCATTCTACACACCATTAATAATAGTGGTCATATCTTATGCTAAAGGATGTGTATAATTGATATTATTTAATATATATAATTTGTGTTATATATTTTGATTAATAGATAATATTATTACTTCGTAACTTGTGTTACAAAATGGGCTTAATTGATAATATTATTAATATCTTATGTATAATAAGCATGTGACCATTCAACACAAGGTAAAAATATTGGATTTTTTAAAAGATTCCAATATTATTATCTTAATGTTAAGTAGAATATTTTACATAAGTCTTATAGGAATATTATCAACTATGAATGGAGACATCATATTATCCTTTAACTTGTGTATAATATGAATAGTTTATAATATTATTATATTTAACTTATGTAGAGTATTATTAATGTAACTGAATGAATACTGGTTTGAATTTAGATGCTCATATTATTCTTATCTTTTTCAGAATGGTCACGTGTTCGTTCTACACATGACAGGAATATTATAAACTATCAAATATATTTATCTTCTGTAGAATGGGATTAATTGATAGAATTCTTAGTATAAAACACACACACACACACACACACACACACACACACACACACACACACACACACACACACACACACACACACACACACACACACACACACACACACACACACACACACACACACACACACACACACACAGATATATATATATATATATATATATATATATATAATGGAAATTCCCTAATGTAACATATAAAGTGGAAGAGATAACACTTTAAAAAAAATTATAGAATAGTAAAAACTATCCTTCTTGTATTAATTGAAAAAATACCTTCTCTTTACAATGTTCAAGAAACATGTAGTAACTTATATTTTGGGATGTGGTCACCTCATCCTCAAACCTCAGTTTAATTTTACAATTTATGAATTATAATTGTGTTTTAAAAATCGTGCAAGTTATGCATGAATGTATTACATTAAATATAATCTTAAATTAGAAAAAAATATCTTTTACAAAATTATTCATAGATAATAATAAAAATATATCAAGACATACATTAATTATTAATCGAAACTACCATCTAAATTTTAACCCAAATAACTATGTCACCATGGAATCTCCTATTAAAGTAATATTCATAACCATTGTCATTGAAGTTTGAACTAATGCATCTCATGTCACTGTGTAGAATGGAAAAATTCTAATTTATAACAAGATTTTAAGAATATTTTCAAGCCCATTTCACACAAGTATATAATAATGGACATGTTCCCATTATATAAAAGATAAAAATATTGGATTCTTTATAATAGGGAAATATTATTATCTTGATGTCATGTAGAATGGATAGCTACCCAATTTACATGTCAAATATCTTTGTCTTGTGTATAATTATATTAATTGATAATATTATTTTTAATATATTAGGTAGAATGGAAACATGCCCATTTTCAATGTTGACAATAAAAAAAATGGCAAACAATGAATTCATACTTTGTTGTTTTAACCTATATTAATGTCTATATAAAGTATGATGTTAAATTGATTATGTATTGTTAAGCACAATGGAACATAAAAAATATATAATGGATATAGATACCAATAATTCTAGATGTATTTTTAAATTTGATATATTTAAATTATATACATAAGATATCTTATAACATAGTGTTCATGATAGATATCTATGATTAAAATATTATATAACATCATATGGTATTATTTCTATTTATTTTAATAATTATAGTTGTAATGATATATTACAATACTTCCATATTTTATGTATGTCTCTTTGTTCTAGTTTATTTCTATAGGATGCCATGAAAATAGTTTATTCTACAATAAACATCTAGGTCAGATGTATATTGTGGTATAACTATTTACTTCTATGGGTTGTTAGCTATTAACTGATATTTCTTAAAAACCCCACCAACATCATCCAATACTTAATACTTTGTCTATTACATGAGACAACCCAAATGAATAATCCTATAAAAATATATATGTAATTAGTCCTTGTGGCAAAAAATTATTATGTTTATTGATGAGCTTGGTATTGAAATATTTTCACTTTTTGAGATAGCCAGTGGCTCGTTGAGATTTCTAATCTAACTATATATTTTATTGGATCAATTTGATTATATCATTGGGGGAGGGATGTTATAAAAATAATTAAAAGAAGTATCAATTTAATTTATCAATTTATTGAGATTATCCATGAATAAATTGATGAGGTCAGCTAATTATTCAAGGTCTATGATTAATTGTGCACTTTATTTCTAAAATTTTTGAAATTTCATGACAAGTTAAAAATTTTGCATCCTTTTAGTGATCATTGGATCCTACGAAATATCACACTAGGATGACACTTTATTTAGGTCTTTATCTAGGTTATCTAAGGCTTTATTTTACTCTATGGTTATTTCCATCCACCCTAGTCTAAAATAAAAATATGTAGTGGCATATAATATTGTATTGTGTAGAAAATTAATATGCATTTTCAATATGTTATACTATTGGATTTTCTCATGTAAGGGATTTGTATTTTATTCATGTTTGAACTCATATATGTTAGTTTCCTTTATGTTATATCTCTCTGGCTATGATAATGATTGATGTGATCAAATTATGCAATATATCTATGAACCACTGTGTGATAGGTAGATTTTAATATGCTTCAAATAATGGAGTAACATTTGTCATATTATGGATGGTGTCTTGTAGTGTTTCTTCTAACACTTTACATCTCTACATATAGTAATATTGTACTCTATCCTATAATATATTTCCAAATTTATATTTCATACAAGTGGTTCATGCCATAAATTCATATTTTTCCCTATGGACATTTTTTAATTATAGTGGGAGTAAAAGGGATGGTGTTGATTTTTGGATGTTGGGCTAGAAAGGCTTTGATTTGAGAGAGTAAATATTAAGATGGAAAACTTAGTGTAGATGGATTAGATTGAGAGATAGAAGTGGTGATAATTATTTGACTAGATATTCAAGGTGTAGTGGAAATCAATTACCTATGAATCAGTGGTGGTGGTGATGGAGTTTGAATAATCTATGACATTTCATCATGATATTTTTACCTTTTTATTGGGTTCCTCGGCCTTATTATTTTTATCTTCCTTAGATTTTTGGGTTGATTAAATTATAATTTTTTTAATCTTTCTCTTCATCTACCTTATCCTTTTTCTCCATATACTCCTATTTTTTATCAATATCTTATTTCTCTTTTTCCCCTTCTCTTCTTTCTCCTTTTTATCCTTATCTTCTCTCTCATGTTTCTCCTTTTTCCCCTTCTCTTATTTATCCTTTTAATCCTTATCTTCTCTCTCATGTTTATCCTTTTTCTCCTCTTATTTCTCTTTTTTTTCCCTCACTTCATTTTATTTCTTTTTATGTATTGTTATGCCTCTACTAATTTATATTTGGTAATGGTGACTTCTTGAGGCTTTTTGTCAGGGTCTATCTTCTATTTTTCCACTATATCTTATTCTTCTTCTTCCTTCTTTTCTTTCTCCCTATTATTTTATTATTTTTCTAATTTTAATTTTTTACTTTTATTTAACCTACTTTTGTTTCTTTTTTTCAATTCTTTCCACTTATTTATTTCTTGCAATTTTTTTTACTTTTGTAACTAATTATATGGATTATTAGTGTACCTTGGCCTTTCTAATGGTAAAATAGTTTTTGAGGTTTATTCTTATTCTTCACCTTATGTGTTTATCTATTCTTTTTATTACATATTTTTCCATTCTTATTCTACCATATCTTTATCTGAGATGTCGATAGAAAATTCTTCCTATATCAAGTATGTTTTTGTTATGTGGGACTTTTCCCTTTCACTTACTTTTTTTCTACTTCTTGTTAGGTGGTATATCATCTATTGTAACTAATTATATGGCTTATTAGTGTACCTTGGCCTTACTAATGGTCAAATATTTTTTTATTTTTATTCTTATTCTTCACCTTATGTGTTTATCTATGCTTTTTATTCCATATTTCTCCCTTCTTCTTCTACCATGTATCTGAGATGTTGATAGAAAATTCTTCCTATATTGAGTATGTTTTTGTTATGTGGGACTTTTCCCTTTCACTTATTGTTTTTTCTACTTATTTTTAGGTGGTATATCCTTTATTTATAATTTAGGATATGTTCATTATTTTTATGGGCAGACAAAGTCACTACCTATGGGTTGTATGTTTTTGGTGTGTTTCAAATTATGCATGTTTATCTCAACTTATAATTACTCCCTCATGTGTTGATTCTTATTATGTAAATTCCTCTTCTTATTATTCCTATTTTGTTTTCTTTTTCATGTGGTTTCATGCATTTCACATAATAATTTGTCTATATTATATTTCATATCTTTTGGGATAGACTTCCCTAGTGATTTTGGAAATGAGCTAATGTTTGTGATGTGTTTCTCTATTTTATTATCTCAAACTTCATAACTAATGGGTGGAATTATTTTTTAGAATTGAAGATATGGATAGATCTATAGGAATTCAATGGTGGATGTAAATTGAAACTCTATGTCATATTTAAAAATAATTCTTGGAAAAATTATATATAATGCACTAAGGGTTTGTTGTAACTTACCCCCCGATCAACCATATTGGAAACTTGGAGTTCCACGGTCATGGTATCTAAATGGTTTTAAATGTTATCTCCTATGGTTTTGTATTTTCCCCATTCTTCTTTTTTATCTATGCCTTGAAGAGTTTTTATGTTGAACATTGCTAGATAGAGTAATAAAAATCCATATTAAAATTTTTACTTACCTATCTTGATCTTATGAATATTAGAATTTAATTTATCTAATAAGTTTTGGTAGAGATTGAATTTGGTATTCATTGACATCATATCGATCACAACCATTATGCTCTTAGGATTCATGGCATCTTACCTATAGGTAAAGTATATTTTCCATGTTACATATTTGACCACATATCTATAAGTTGCATTGGAAATGGTTTATATTTAAATGTTATGTTTTCCTTTAATAAATTTCAGATAAGGGACATCTATTATATATTTCACTACACCTTTATTTTCATATTTCATGATATTATTTCCTTCATTCATCAGCCTAATTACTCTTTCAATGTTTTATATATTAATTTGATGACATTTATCCAATAAGAAAGTTATATTATGCATGCAATTAGGTAGAATCTAGATTATAGTTTCTACTAGCACAAAATAAGTAAAACTTGCCTAGAATCTAGGTTCATCTATGGGATGGATTTTTCATTGGATTTATTCTCCCAATTATTTTTGATGGAACCAAATGAATGCATATCACCAGGTCTACCTCCATATAGGTGTGGTCAATTTATGACAAATTTGATTGTATGTGTTTGAATGTATCTTCCATGTATGAAAGATTATCTGGCACTTTAGAAAATCCTCCTTCAAGATCTATTATTTTTTATTTATATGGTACATGTTTCAAATTTAAAGCATTCATAATTTTATAGGATCAAAAACTCATGGGCTAACCAATTTTATATCTCTTATGGTTTTTATCACTTAATCAATAATGGCATTGAAAAATTTTATATAGAGTTTGGTGCTCATAAATATTTTTGAAATGGAAAGAGCTGCTAGCTATATTTTGTAGTGATTTTTATGGTTTTGAGTTGAAGGGAGAATGGAGTGATATATCTTGAAATATTTCATGTTGATCATGAAAGTTTTTTTTTGAGCTTTCTATTCCTATCGACTAGATGTGTCATAATATTATCTTGTTTATCCCTTTCACCTTGATCATTTTAGGCTTATTAATTCACCTTTTGTCTTTTCATAATTGATGACATATATTTGATTGGTGATACATTTGGTGGTTTTAATTACTTAGTTTGATGTGAGTTTATTGATTTTGTATTTGTCATGATTCATGTATCTACGTATGGAGTTTTATCTGATCAACTTAACTATTCTCTTATGCATCTTCATTAGTTTCCATAATTATAGGTATCATTAAACCATGAATTAATAGTTATATGTTTCATATTATGCTAACATATAGATAAATTATCTAGCTATATTTACTTAAAATATAATATTTATAAATAATGAAAGATAACACACATGACACACATGATTCATATAATTATATAGATTCATAATTCTATATATATTTCTGATTAGTATACTTAAATTATTTACACAAGATAGTTTATAACATACTGAGGTGAGAAAACCAAGTACATGTGTGATCCCATTCTCAAAGGTCTAGTTTGTGGAATGGGAGTTATGTTGTCGTTTTGCATCCTTTGCCCAAATTCACTCATGTTGTTGACATGAAAATAATATGAAACCATGAATTCATATTTTGATGTTCTATACATGATAATGTGTGAAGAAAGTATCTAGTTGTATTAGTTATCATGTCCTCTTAATCGTATTATATGAAAAATCCCATAACACACAAAAGGATTAAAAATATATTAAATATTATTTATTAATATATCCAAATGGTTATATATGATATATCAATACAAAAAAATGATATCTTAGATGATATTCCATCTATCTATTTTACTAATTTTAAATGCAATGATATATTCCAATGGTCGCATCATTCCCATATGTTGCTTTGATCTATGTAGATTTATAGGATGCCACAAGGTTAAAGATATGTTATAATAAATGTCTATGTTTGAAACTATGCTAGAGTTTAACCAAAGACCTGTGCATTTTACTATAGAGTTTTGTGAATAAAGTTACAAACATTATCCATGGACCTAAAATTTTATGTCCTCCTCAAGACAACCCAATTTTGAAGAATATTGAAAAATTGGTTAGGACATGGGCCTTGTGAAAAAAAATTGATGATGTTTATTGAAAACATTAGTCTCAAAGGATTTATATTCTTTAACTTAACCAGTGGCTCATTGGGCTTTCTATTCATACTATATATTTTATTGAGTTAGTTCAATGATGTCATTAATGGTGGGATGATTTACAATAGTATTAAATGAGGCATCCATTTAATTTCTAACCTTATCCAATTTTCCCATGAAATAATTTATCATGTCTCTTCATTATTGGATCTTAATGATTAGTTTTTCTCTTTGTCATTGTTGCTCTCATATTTCTCACCTAGTGTCAAAATACTTTCCCTCTTTATTCCTATGAGATATTAGAAAATATTGTATTGGGTCACAATTTTGCTTAATTATTCCTCAAAGATATCTAAGGACTTATTTTACTCTAGTTTTTTTCTTGGACACACAAGAGTGAAAGAAAAATATGAACTGACATTTAATATTAATTTATGAAAAGAAATAATATGTTTCTGTCTATAGTGAAATATTTTTTTCTCATCCAAGGGATTAGTATTTTTTTCATGTTTGAACTCTTATATTTCACTATCCCTAATGTTTTTAATCTCTTTCATAATGATAACCTAATTATTGATCAAAAATCTCAAAGTTTTGGTGAACCATTTAGTGATTGGTTTATTTTTATCTTCTTCAAATTGTTGCCTAACTTTTATCATCATCTTTATGGAGTCTTATAGTGTTTCCTATAATATTGTATACCTGAACATCCAATCATATTGTGTATCTCAACATCTAATCATATTGTGCACTCTACTAAAATATGTTTACCAAAATTTGATTTTGAATAGAATTCAATTCATTTAACTTGATATTAGTTTCTTTTTGAATTTTTTTGTAAGGGCACAAGATAAAGTGATGATGTTAATTTTCTAATGTTGGGTCAAAATATCATTAATTTGGGACAAAATGTTGGGGATTGAGAGTGAGGGTGGATGGAGTGGTAGTCAATTTTTTAGTGGAAATGGAAGGGGGAGTGTAATTTGGTTACTTGGTAAAAAATGGTGGTTATATTGTTTGGTTAAGTATGTTTGGCCCACAGTGTATTATGGATTACTTTTGTTTATCAATGGTATCTTTGGTAGCATCCTCAACTATGTTTTTTTTTCTTTTCTTCTTCTATTTTTTAGTTGACTTATTTTGCCAATTGTTTTTTTTGGAATTTTTTGGCTTAGAGGGTAGCATTCTCTACTACCTTTTTATTTTTGTTTTCTTAAATTAGGAGGGTGGTAACCTTTGACACATTTTTATTTTTGATCTCTTCTTCTATTTTTTGTTGTTTTTTTATACTTTTTATTTTTTTATTTTCTTTTTATTTTATTTATCCTTTTCCTCTTTATCATTTTATTCTTTCTTAATTTATTATTTTTCCTTTCATTATTTTTCTTTATAATGATTTGTTGTTAATATCTCAACTACTTTATATTTAGTTGTGACATTATTTTGTGCCTTCTTGTTATATTCCACCTCTTTCTTTTACCATGACATGTTCTTTATATTTATTTTGTTTGTCTCTTTTTCTAGCCTTTACCTTGCCTAAGGATTCAATAACTTATTTTTGGTGTTTAGCTAATCTAATATCTATGGATTGGTTGGTATTTTTTCCTTATTTGCTCTCTATGTCTGATGATGTAACTTATGTGACCTCTATATTAGATAAATCAATGGGGGACTCTTCATAAATTTTCTTTAAAT
Source organism: Torreya grandis (assembly GCA_037957365.1). Lineage (NCBI taxonomy): Eukaryota > Viridiplantae > Streptophyta > Pinopsida > Cupressales > Taxaceae > Torreya > Torreya grandis. Next base: position 1,495,865 of record JARHVA010002488.1, read on the forward strand.
GTTTGGGTATGTATTTCTCCCTTGTACTCTTTTGTTTTTTTTTATTTTTAGGTGGTATCTCAACTTTTTTTGTTGGGGGTAAGTTCTTGATTTTTTTTGGTGTGAACACACCTCACCCATGGTTCCACTATTTATTCTAATGCACTAGGTTAGATTGTTATTTTTATGTCTTATACATCCTTTGATAGTGATATTTGTTCTACAACTTGGAACTAACATTGATTTCCCTTATTTCTATTTATTTTATACAATTATGTTGCTTTTCATGTTGTTTCATATGTATATTCATCTTATTCTACAAAATTTCCATTATATGATGCTCTTAGTACTTCATCCATAAACTCTTCCATAATATATTGTATGCTAATTGGACTGGAACTACCTAAGACTTGAAGAAAGCACTAGATGAGTGGAATAAGTTGTTTGATTTTATACTATAATGGGGGAACAATTTTGGTACATTGATCATATGGGTGGATATAGATGTAGTCAATGGTGGAATAAAAATAAAACTCTTTATAGAATTTTTATACTATTTGTAAAGAAATATGACACTATAAAATGAGGATTTATTATATATCAATTTCCCACACAATCATAGCCATAACTTATTGATCTGTGGTCATAGTCTCTAGTTGATTTTTGACTTTTTCTCCTATGGTCATTATTTTATCCCATTTTATTTTTTTTATTTTTTCCTAGGAGTATGTTTTTTTAGTACATAGATAACTAAAATAATACAAATCCATAGTAGATATTATGCCTACCTCTCTTGATATTTTAAATGTTGTAATTGAAATTATCCAACATGCCTTGGTAGAGGTTAAATTTGGTCTTCATTGAAATCATATCAAATTCCATCATTTCACTCTTAGGGATAATGACATATTAATTAGTAATGCATATTTCCCATGCTACTAATTTTTATAAATCTATAGGAAATATTTAGAATGGTTATTTATTTAATGTCATGTTTTATTTTAGTAGATTTTAGACAATTAGTGGCTATTGATTATTTCAATAAACCATTATTTTCATACTTAATAATTATTTCCTTCATTAATAAACCTAGTTACTATTGTCACTTGGATTTTCACCCATTGAGGAGATATCTTAGATCTTCTCATCCAAGTAGCATAATTGAAACACCTCTAGATTGTGGGTAGCTATAGAATGAGGTGAATATCTAGATAAGGCTAGCTCACTTGATGTACCACTTATAGATCACTAATACACCAATGATTATGAGGGAAAATGGAGAGAAAAATAAAATTAAACTATCCTAAAGGAGGTGATATTCCAAATTAATTTATGAATATAAAATAGATGTGTGTTACACATGAGAACAAAGGACTAACTAGACATACACTTCTTTAATTTGAATCTTCTCACATCAGTGTTTCATTATGAGGTTATGGTAAATATCTAGGATAAGAGGAATATAAAATTGGCCTATAATGACACTATTTATTAGGATAACTCAATCAAAATTGGAATTTACTAGAATAATTCACATGACCTATATGAAGAAGATATAAATAGGTAAGAGAATGAGACAATAATGGTAAGGAAACCATAGTCATCACTAATAAATATCCATCATTCAAGTGAACACACTAATAATAGTCATATAAGAGGTAAAAAAATTGTCTTTATTGATCTAATGGTATATAAATGAGTAGGGATTTTCCATACTGAAGTGGAGCATAATTTACAAATGTCAAAATAGCTAGTTCTTATAGAATCTAAGAGAGAGGAGAAGAAAGAATTATAAATGTCATAAAGACACTTGTAAAGATGAGAAAATGAGTTAATTATGCATGGAAAAGGAATGTGAGATTGATCATGAAAATTTGTGAAGCAAAAGTGTCACCCTAAGTCATGAAACACTTAAAATGTGTCATGAAATTCCCTTTGCTACCTTAGAAAATTGCCTTCATTATTTAACCTTGTTTGAACATCCAAAAAATAATAAGGGATATATATAATTATTATAATAATAAGGAAGGATTTTATACATGACTATCCATGCATTTTTTATAGTCTTGATCACCTAGATTCCTTTGAAAGTGAGCCATCACTGCCTGCACTCAAAGAAAATTCCTCTTTCACACACCTTACACAGTTGGCTTCCAAAAAGGTATAATTTTTCTATGAAAATTCATAAAATATATTTTATGAAACTTTTTAAAAACCTCCATTTCCTTATATGCATTATTAACACCTTAAAAATACTCCCACTTGAATTTTTCACCCTTCTCACTATCATGTTCACTATGGCAATTTTGATTGGATGAGATGAGGTTGTTGGTAAACAAACTTAGGATTTTTTCTAAGGAATTAAATGTAAATATAAATTTATATTTAGTCTCAATTATCCTTCTAAACTTTATTTCATCTAATGAAACCTCCTAGAACCTGCATAATACACAAAATAGTTTCAATAACTAATTTTGCACCATGTCTATATAAATAGGTTATCATAAAAGTTAATGGGGGGAAACCATGAAGTTTCCTATTTAAAATCTAACTAATTTAATTTTAATTTTTTTCCATTATAGTATCTTTCCATCATTTTTTTCTCCATCAAGTCTAGAACTAGGGTTTGTGAGGGTTTTGAGTCACTTCTACTCTTAAGGTTGATTCATGAAGATGCAACATTATAATCGCAAACCAATTCTAAAAGAATGAAGCTTAGGAACCTTGTTAACATATAAAATATTCTTATATGTCCAGTCGTATTGTCTAAGGAGATGTGAGAAACCAAGTTTTCTATATCAAGCTTTTCACTCCATTTCTTTCAAGATTGAGATGCTTCTAAGCCAAAAAATGTAGTCTTGATGCCTTCTCTACAACATTAAAGTTTTTAAACATCTCTCATGATCCAATAAACATTTAAAAATTATTTATAAATCATACCTCAATTTTTATGTAATATTTACCTCCCATTTGGATACTAGGACAAAACCCTACCTTTTAGGCCTGCTTGCAAACTCAACATCTTAGACCATCTTATTGGGTTCCCTAATTTTATAAGGTGTTACTCATGTTTTTTTTATTAAGCATGGGATATAGTTATAGGTGGGGGGTGAATAAGTATATCATATATCTTATAAAACATTCCCTTACCAAAATTCCACTTAATCAAACATTCAAGATATGCAATAAAACTCAAACAATAAACACCACACAAGATAGAGAGAGACACTAGATATAATGTGGAAACCCAATGTAGGAAAAAACATAGAGAACAATCTCAAGTATATGAATGAGCACCAACCTAAACAATATTCATAAGCACCAACTTCAAGGAGCACCAACCCACAGGAGCACCAACCCCTTTGCCAAGCACCAACCCAACAAAAATTCATGAGCACCAACCCATAGGAGCACCAACCCCTTTATGTATACCACATAACTATCTCTCAGTGTTTCTATCTCAAAAAATGATAGTTAATTACAAAATCTCTTTCCTCTCTCTCACCTTTGCTCTTCTAAGCTAGATATAACAAATACAAATCATATTCATCTCTCACAATTGCTCTTCTAAGCTAGATATTACAATATCAAATCAACCTCTCTCACTCATATTACAAATGGCTTCTCAAGCCTTTATTTATAGCTTTCCAAATGGCCTTTGGCCTTCCCCCTTTGTGACCCTTCAATCCTCATAGAAAATGGTGCCAAACTTGTATGACCCTTCATATCCTTGCCTTTGAAAAGTCATGTGGTGACCATTCATGAGCAAAAATTTTCTTCCCTATTTTATCCTTATCTTGGTGACTTTTCATAGTCCTCAAAGTGTCCCTTCATGAGAAATTGTGCCCTTCCTCTTTTGTCTTCACTTGGTGACTCTTGGAATTCCCCAAGATGACTCTTCATGGGAAAATGCATCCCATCCTTATTTTGTCTTTATCTTGTGGCCCTTTGACTTCTCCATGGGCCCTTCTTTTGTCTCATATGCAACCAAAAATATATTCCTTAATATTAAATAAATATTAACTCACATTAGCCAAGATATAAAAATTAAAAGCGTCATTAAATGTAATGGGGCCTTTATCACAAATAATGCTAGACCTTTGACATCAATGATAATATTTCCAACAATCTCCCCCTTTGTCATTGATGGCAACCTTAATCTTCAAACTGCCACATCTTGTCACCTACACATACTATCATCTGAAAACATACAGTAACTCCCCCTTACTGTAGCAACCTATACCCTGTACCTATTCCTTGTACCTATTTTTTCACCTGTACCTATACCTTTTATTCTCCCCCTTTGACATCAATGTCAAAGGGCCTACCTGGATCTAACACTTAGCTCCCCCTCAACTGATGTTGAACATCAATGGTAGGAAGTAATAGAAATTACTCCCAACTCCTCTTGCAAATATTTTAATGTATCCTTTGACCGTGTATTCGAGAAGATATATGACAATACATAAACATTATTCCCTATCCTTTGAGCATCTACAATCAACTCATTTGAATCTTTTCTTCTAATCTCACAACCTTCACCATGAAAATTTAATGTGTATCCTTGATCACATATTTGACTAACACTCAATAGATTATGCTTAAGACCTTTTACATATAAAACATTCTTAGTCTTAGATCTACCATAATCCAAACTCAAAGTACCTTTTCTGGCTATCCTAGCTGTGGTTTTATCTCTGAATCTCACTGTGCCACCATTAATCTTCTTTAGAGATATGAACTTACTTTTATCTCCTATCATATGCCTTGAACATCCACTATCAATTAACCATGGCTGATCTTTATTTCTTACATGCAAAGTTGTTTTCACCAACATAGAATCTTCAGGTTGTTTCTTCTACCATGAACATATCTGAACCTTCTTCTTGATGAATGGAGATTTGAAACTGAGATCCTTCTTGATGAATGGAGCTTTGAAACTTTTATCCTTCTTGACTGACTCAAACATGCTTCTACAATACTGAGTTATGTATCCAAAGTTGTTACACTTGTAGCATAATATGGTCTCTTTATCAAAACTTGATAGAGGAGCAAAAGAGTTGTGGCTTTTGCTTGACTGTACTTGACTTTCCTTTTCCTTATTTCTTAAATTGTTAGCTCTTTTTCTACATTCTAATTTCTTGTGACCATATCCATTACAATAAAAATAATAGCCATAAAAATAAGACCTATCTATAAATCTCTGACCTAATTGCCTTTTGTAGGTTTGTTCCTTCCATTCTTATCTATTTAAAATGTCCTCTGTATTCTTCACTTCTCCCCTTTTTGTTTCCTCTTTTCTAAGAGCTTGGGCATAGCTCTTTTTCTTTTCAAATCTAATCCCTATCTTATCTGAATTTTCTTTTTGACTTTCCAATATCTTATTCAATATGTTAGTGATATCCTCAAATTTTGAGTCACTAACTACTTTATCATTGACTACTTTCCTAATATCTTCTTTTAAAGAGGAAATTTCAATAACATACCTTTCACATTCTTTTCTTGTTGTTTCCAACTATGCTGTGAGATCTTCTTCATTCTTCTTGGCTTCTTCAAAGTGTGATTGTAGATCTTCAATAATTTCCTTTGACTCCTATTCATTTTTCTTGATTTGGTGCTTTAATTTTTTATTCTTCTTCTCAATAGCTTTTAACTCTTCTAAGGCACAAATGAGTTCTTTTTCCATATTCACTTTAGATTCTTCCTCTTCTTCTTCTTGATCATCTTCATTTATGGCCATGAATAGAATATCTTCTTATTCTAAATTTTTGACTCCACTATCTTCGACTAAGCTACGATCCTTAGAATACAACTCTTCTTCTCAAATCCCTTCTTGGATTTGCCTTTGAAATTCTTCTTGTATGTAGGATTTTCTTCTTCATCATCATCATTACCCTTATTTGGGCATCTAGCTAAAAAATGTCCAATCTTTCCACAATTAAAACATTTAAAAAGTAATGTTCCTTGATATTTACTTATTTCTCTTTTCAGCTTGTGAATGAAAATTCCTCTATTGTCATCTTCATCATCACTAGAACTATCACTTGATTCTTGAGTCTTGGCTTTCTCTTTCTTTGATGTCTTGAAATCTTCTTCTCTCTTTGAGGGTTTATCTTGTTTTTTCCACATCTCATATGTTGTGAGTATACCATGAAGCTCATCCATCTTTAACTTGGCTAAATTCTTCATCTCCTTGATTGCTGAAACCTTTGCATCATATCTCATTGGTAGAGATCTCAAAACCTTTTGTACCACTATTTACTCTTCCAATGTTTCTCCAAGACCTTGAATCTGATTTATGATTTGATCAACTCGTAAAAGATAGCTTGCTATATCTTCTTCTTCATCCAACTTCAAACTTCAAACTGTCTTCTAAAAGTCTAAAGCTTAGCTTGCTGAACCTTTCCATCACCTTTGTAAATATTCTCAAGTTTTACCCAAGTTTCATGAGCAGATTTACATTACATAACTTTAACAAATTTAGATTCACATAAACCACATAAAATAACATTTAAAGCTTTAACATTACATTCACTTGCCTTCTTTTCTACTAGAGTAATTACAGATGTCTGTGGCTCTTCATATTCCTCCACCACTGCTTTCCATATGTCGAATCCAAGGGCCATCAAATAAGTCTTCATTCTCATGCTCCAAAAATCACAATTCATCCCATCAAGCAAAGGTGCCTTATTGGTAGAAAAACCTTCCTATGAATCAACCATCATGCTTTCCTGATCTACCTTCAACCTGTAAAACTTTACAAAAAGGAACTTGCTCTGATACCAATTGTTAAGCATGGGATATACTAAGAGGGGGGGTAAATCAGTATACCATATATCTTATAAAACTTTCCATTAACCAAATTCCACTTAATCAAACATTTAAGATATGTAATAAAACTCAAACAATAAACACCACACAAGATAGAGAGAGACACCAAATATAACGTGGAAACCCAATGTGTAAAAAACCATGAAGAACAATCTCAAGTATATGAATGAGCACCAACCCAAACAATATTTGAAAGCACCAAATTGTAGGAGCACCAACCCCTTTTCTGAGCACCAACCCAACAACTATTCATGAGCACCAACCCATAGGAGCACTAATCCCTTTGTTGAGCACCAAACCAACAAAAATTCATGAGCACCAACCCATAAGAGAACCAACCCCTTTTTTGAGCACTAACCCAACAACAATTCATGAGCACCAACCCATAGGAGCACTAACCCCTTTATCGAGCACCAACCCAACAACAATTTGTGAGCACCAACCCACAATAGCACTAACCCCTTTGCCAGGAACCAACCCATAGGAGCACCAACCCCTTTGTGTATACCACACAACTATCTCTCAATGTTTCTATCTCAAAAAATGATAGTTCATTACAAAATCTCTTTCTTCTCTCTCACCTTTGCTCTTCTAAGCTAGATATAACAAATACAAATCATATTCATCTCTCACAATTGATCTTCTAAGCTAGATATTATAATATCAAATCAACCTCTCTCACTCATATTACAAATGGCTTCTCAAGTCTTTATTTATAGCTTTCCAAATGACCTTTGGCCTTCCCCTTTTGTGACCCTTCAATCCTCAAGGAAAATGGTGCCAAACTTGTATGACCCTTCATATCCTTGCCTTTGAAAAGTCATGTGGTGACCCTTCATGAGCAAAAACATCCTTCCCTCTTTTGTCCTTATCTTGGTGACTTTTCATATTCCTCAAAGTTTCCCTTCATGATAAATTTCACCCTTCCTCTTTTGTCTTCACTTGGTGACTCTTGGAATTCCCCAAGATGACTCTTCATGGGAAAATGCATCCCATCCTTATTTTGTCTTTATCTTATGGCTCTTTGACTTCTCCATGGGCCCTTATTTTGTCTCTTATGCAAATAAAAATATATTCATTAATATTAAATAAAAATTAACTCACATTAGCCAAGATATAACAATTACAAACATCATTAAATGCAATGGGGACTTTATCACAAATAATGCTAGACCTTTGACATCAATGATAATATTTAAAATATTTTTTAGATGTATTCCCACTTTAAAAACCTTAATAAAATTTTATTTTATTTTTTTTTCCACTCTTTTATCACCCCTTCTCAAACCTACCAGTTTATGCATAAAGGGAAGTACCCTCTATCTGAGATAAAATAGAGGGTACTTACCCTATATTTTTAAATAAATTGAATATTTTAATGTTATTTAAAAGTGATAATTATGTATTTTTTTAAATTTCATCTCTTGGTCATAGGTTTAGACACTCCAAAATAACTAAAAACTAAGATATACTGTGAGGAGAGAGACTATGTGCATGCCTCTCCCATGTGGACTATATGATGCTCCAATGTACTACACTTGTAGGTATGAATGCATGGATTAGGCTTCATTTAAAGTATAATACTTATATATAGTCTCTTAGGGTCAATTTTAATTTTTTGGACCCATTTTTTCACCTTGGTTATGCACTATCAACATTGGAGGTACTACATCCTACTCATTGCCTATAACATTCAATAGTAGTTGAATTTTTAAAGTAAAAGACTTGTCAATTGACATTATATTTTTAAATTAATGTTTCATGTTCCCTATGAGTCATATGAGATTCACTTTATATTAATAAACATGGTACCTTCATGGCTAAGTATTTGTTATGAATGATGTGGGAGTTGACAATCAATTGTAGATGAATAATCTATAGCTAAGGCACTTGTAGGTGTATTTCAAGGACAAAACCCCATAAATCAACCTATTTTGGTGGTATTTATACTAATTTTCAACCTTTTACCCTCTCAAAACACTAAAATTCATCTTAAAATCTTCTACCTTCTTGAGTTGTTATTCCAAATCACTCTTTCACCTTCCTATTATTGTAGGTGAGTATTTTCAGAATTAGACACACCTGTAGGTGTGTCTAGTGTCTAAAACATAATATGTTCTCATATATAAATTATAATTAGGTCATTAATGTTTTCTTAGAACATATAAAACCATTTAATCATGAAACATGTCTTGTACTTTAGCCTTGAAATGGAAAGTTAACTTGGAGTTTCAAATCTTGTAGGTGTTATTGCCTATGTTTAGTGCATAAAAGCACAACTTTGGGCCTCCAAAAAAATAATTTCCAATTATCATATACCCCTCATAATTTTCCAAGTCCTTATAATATATGGATATTATAAGGTGGGATCATATATATGTCATAAAACCCTTGATAAATTTTTGACATGGCCTTGAGGAAAAGGCCCAGACCTCTATTTTGCACTTTTGGGGAAACCATCTGTGAATATAATAATTTCATCTAGAAGGTAATTACCACTTTCATTTTCCATCCTAGCCTTTCAATTAGGTATGATATGTTATGTAAAACATGTTAGGCCTTCAACGATGGTTCCATATTATGATCTAAATTCTCAAAATGGATCTTTAACTCTTTATTAACACCACATGTAGGTGTGCATTTTGATGCACATGAAATGGGTGGTCTTATGAGTAATATGATGGTTATTATCCATTTTATCACTCCTATCCCAATTATAAACTATTAAAATTTATTATTTACACCTTGAAGATCTAAAAACCATTCAAATATATTTTTTCCCATATTTCATCTTCTTATAGCTGTGTGTTCATGGCTGACTATGTCTACATGTTGCACATAACTAAAATAGTCCTTTCTTACATCATGTGGAAGATAAAATAACTACCTCAATTTTATATAGTATATCTCACATCTTTTAAACCTTTAAAACACTTCTATGGATATTCTTATATCCTTTACAAGTCATGTCTGAGATAGACACATAGATGGGAGTTGACTGAGTATGACAATACAATACAAGTTTGATGCAAGTTTGAGACATGTAAAAACCTCATTTCCTCTTCACATGAGACCCTTTCAGAGAATACAAACTTGTTCAAGTAGTCAAAATGATTGTCATTCCATTTAGGACATCAACCAATAAACTAAACTAAAAATCCCATGATATTTTTTCCAAAAATGAAAATAATCATGTAAACCATATGATAATAGAGTAAACATCATCTGGAGTCAACATCATCAACTATATTTTACAAAACTATATAAAATAGAGTAAAACCTATAGGTTGCATGAAACAGTGAGCACAAAATCACAATCAACTTGTTGGAATGGTTCATAAAGCATAGTTGACCAATATTATAAATATTGATATGTAAAAGGATTTGTCTATGTTTACTTTAACCTCCCAAAGTCATTTTACTTGAAACCTCTTCAACTTTCTGTACCAAGCATAAACTTGCTAACTGGTTCTATATGTCTAGAAGGATGAAGAAGGAGAAGAATGGTTTTAAGCCATTTTTATAACTTATAGAGTATTTAAATCATATAAATGAGTCTAAATAAGATGAAGAGTCATTAGATGACCTTATACCACATGTCACCTTTCCCCATAAGTTGTAAAAGTGCCAAACTCCTCTCTTTTCAGTTGGTTTCTTTATTTTCAATTAGATAACGTGGAAGAGTCATATGAGATTAACATTCATAATAGGGGATCTAACTCTTGGATTTTTTAAAGAATATTAAGAAACTTGGACACCTTGAAAACCATGCCACTTGCATTTATGACCCCTAAATGGCTTATAAATGACTCAAAATGACATATTGACTAATTAGACACAAACCAAAGCTAATATGACATTAAATAACATAAAATAAATTATAATACACCCCATGATAAAATATTAGGCCCCTAAAACATCTAAAAAGTTAAGTTTTTACCTATAGGGGTCCCAATTTGACCTACAGGGTCAAATTTGGTCAATATTTACTCTTTCATTATCTTGGCCATTAATGAAATGAGAATGATCAAGGATTAAAATATATTCATGCACATAATTGAGTAAAACTATGATTATAATATCTACCAACACAAAGTAGATAAACATTGCTTAGATATCAAGATTCATTTATACTACTAATTTTGATTTAGGGTTCTAATCCACCATATTTTATTTTAGTGTATCATGTATGAGTTATACCCAATATTTTTCCTTTATGGTATGGTTAATTTATATCAAATGTGCATGAATGTATTTAAATTTATGTTTTATGTTAGTAACCTTGTATGGTATCTTGAAAAATTATCCCTCTATATTTGGTGCTAAATATTTTGGTGGAACCATATTTTATTTTGGCAATCTGAGTGCTTTTATGTCGATAAGGATCATTCATCCATTTTTTCCTTCACTATGTTGTGATGTAGAACTCACAATGTCAAATGTAGATGGTAGAAAATTTATAGAGTTTCAATTCTTATAAATTTTGTAGGAATTAAAGTGAGTTTGGATACATTTATTTACAGTTGATCATTATTTTAGGCATTGATAGAGATCATGATAAAAAATCTTGGTGATCATGTATCAACAAAATTCATGACATGGACTTTCCTTATTAGTTAGAGCAATATTTTACATCATGTTAGTTATGATGAATAATTATGTGAAATTAATTATATCATGTAATTTATATTCCCTTTTGTATTTATTACATTGTTTGATTAATTCCCCACGTGGAAGTTTACATTTTTATTTAATTTGATGTGATTGCTTATTCACTTGGCATCATCTATGTATCTATTTAGGCAGTTTTATCTAGTCAACCTACC